>RAHM01000761.1:0-51235 GCA_003713295.1 Parotia lawesii
GAAAGAATTTGGCTAAGTATCTGAAAAATCCCAGAAATCTTTCCAGTTGTTTTATAGTTTCTATTGTAGATTTTTTTTTTGTAATAACTTGCATTCTTGATGTATTTGTCACTATGGCATCTCGATTACACAGTCCATATAGTCTAGCTTAATTTACAGCTGGTTTATGGAATTTTAAAAATTTCATCTGTTTTTGCAATGAGGATAAAAGTCACATGCTTAAAGTAAAAGAACTTACTAATTTCAGTAATATTGGTGGTGGTTTTCATAGAAACTAATCTTGAGCAGAGACTTCATTGCTAATGACAAGCCCATGTCTGCTACTGGTAAAAACAGGCCTGATTACTTCTACAAATAGCCTTCAGTTCAACTTAAAATATAAAACATGCAAACTATAAGAAACAGGACGGGAATGAAATATTAATTTAGAACTGATCCTGCAATATAGCTTCAAAATGTATTTGCTAAAATTTTTACCATATAAGTACCTAAAATCAGCCACAAAAATAATTAACATGAAAATGTTTCCTTCTGAGATTTTTGTCAATCATGAAATGTTTATTTTGCAGTGTTCAGAAATACTTTTTGCAGCACATTACATTTTTTTCCATCTGTAGCAAGTCATGACTGGGCAGAAACAGGAGTCTCTTCAATCTCAAAAGAATAATAAAAACAAAAATGCAAATAGCATCTACCAGAGGCTCTCGCATTCCTTCAAAAGACTTTTCTCCCAGTATCTATTAAGTCCTCAAAAGCTTTAAGGGAAGTATTTTGTGCTTTAATGCAGCAAACAGCTTATTAATTGATCATGAGACTAATTTACTGGTATTTATAACTCTGCCCTGGTTAATGCCATATATTTAGCAAACAGCTTGAGGAAAGTGAGTAGCCTGACATGTTCTGCGTTTTTCCTTGTATTTCCTCTGGTTCCTGATACTTTCAGTGATACCTTTTGCTTAGTAAGTTTTTCTGTCCGTATTTAGTGTTGTATGCAAGATTTTACTCAGTAGCAGACCTTCAGTTTAATTTGTAAAGTTAAATTTTTGACATGAAAGAAACAAAATTTTATGCTGAGTTAAGTACTATATATTATTAGCACTGGAGCATCAACTTTGAATAGTCTTTTAATTCCAATATGTAGTATACAAATTTCAACATATTCCTATTCTTGTTGCTATTCGTTGTTCCTATGCTATGTTCATTATAATTTGATATTTAATGTTAGCTGCCTGTCTTACTACCAATAACCCATCTGAACCTGCGCTCGTGAATCCGATTACTAAAAAGATTGGAGCTCTTCCCTGAATCTCCTTCTTTCTAGGGAAAGTAGACATGTGTCATGAGGCAGGATAGATCAGAAATATCAAAGCCTTTCAGAATCTCACATAATTGCAAATACTCTCCCTAAATGTGTTTCCTTGCAGTATGGCCGTGGGGGTAAAAATCCCCAGGTCATTAACCTCACTTTTTTGGTAGGAAAAATGGTGAATAAGTAAAAATATCTAATAAAAATAACTTTACTGTGTCTTTTAGTATCTCTACACCTCTGCTATTTTGCTTATTGCAAAACCTTTCTGATTTACATTAGCTTTTGAACAATGTTTCCAAGTTTCAATTTGCATTCTGTTGCCACATCCACACATATAATTTTATTTAAATCACAGAATATTTTGAGTTGGACCCACGAGGGTCATCGAGTCCAATTGTTAAGTGAATAGTACGCATGGGAGTGGAGGGTCATCGAGTCCAATTGTTAAGTGAATAGTACACATGGGAGTGGAACTCTGTAAGTACTTATTTAGTCTTTTCCCTATGCATTACATTTCTCTGAAATGAGGCCTAACATTAATTGTACTCTTTCCATATTTACCACAGTAGAGTCTGGTTTGAGCCCTTATTAAAGCTAGANGCTGGGCGGGGAACTGTCCCAGAGCCGCAGGCAGCTAAAACCAGCCATGGACTGCCACACAGCTAAACCCATCTGGCACGGCTTCTTGGGACCAGCGGGTCCCTCTCCTTTCCATAGGAGCCGGCAGAGCCAGCAGGAGCCTCCGTAGCCTCCTGTCTGCAGCCAGCACACTTCGCCCTAAACTGAAGAAGATAACTCGCAGCCAGCAGCCTAAAGGGAGTGAGGCTTTCTCCACCGTAAAGCCTGAACTAGAACACTCTTCAACATAGCGGCTTCAGAGTCAGAGAGAAAGAGAGAGCGAGTCATGTGAGACGAAGCTGAAAATGGTGACTGGAAAAAAGGTGGCAGCGCTGCGTTTTTTGCACGTAGCTTAAAAATACTTCTTGCACGCTGTGATGAACACAAGTCTTAGAGTTGGCTTTTGTAATGATTTTTATAAAATTCAGCAGTGTTTTGAGAAAAAGTTCGGTGTTTGAATAAGTTTGTGGTTAATTGTTCYATGTTCCCAGTTCTGGTAGTTTATGTTATTTCTTGTAAAAATTCTGCACTAAAGGGGAAGAGCAATGGCTATTGACTGTCACCTCATGTTAGCATAGAGGGATAAGTAGGGTATAGCCATTGGATAGCTTTCAGCCAATGGGAATCCCAGGATAACGAGTGAGCCAGTCCAACAAGGGAGGAGTGATCCAATGAAAACATCCGGAAGAGGAGGTACTTAGGGAGGGACTATGCTAATCCAGGTGGATATAAAAACTGTATCCTTGGGGGAGAGGGGGGTCTTTTTGCTGTACCCTGTCTATGGCAAAAACACCCAGCGGTAAAATTTATTCTGCAACTCCCTTGGGGAAGTGGAGAAAAGGAACATTGTTTGATCTGTCTTCTGCATTTCAAAAAGTAACTCCTGCGATCCATACTTCTGTGAATGTATTTTCTTTTCAGTAAGCCTTATCAGATTTTTTTTTTCACTTCAGATTTTTTGAGAACAAGTGACACTTTGGTAGGATATGTGCTTAGTTTTTGTCTTTTAGATGTGCTGCTCAAGGAATGGAACGAAATTTCCATTGAAAGAAAAGCTTTTTCTTTTGTGGCTTCATGATAGCATCTTAGATGTATTTGTCAAGCGTTTTAAGGCTTTAAGGTTCCTCAGTTAATATGCCCATATGCGTTTCAACAGAAAATTTTTCTGATCAATCTTTCTAGTGCTTTGTTATCTTAAACTGCCATATTGAATACGAGCCACACACAATTGCCATAAAATTCCAAGGAATATATTTTCTTCTCTTTTCCTGGTTTGCTGTTGTCTTGTTGCTCTCATACAAATCTTGAAAGCAGACAACTACTACACATTTCTTTCAGGCATCAAAAAGCCCTTAATTTTATATGGAAGGTCTTAAATAACCTAGGAGAGAATTTTTGGCAGAGAAAAAAAAAAGTTGTTTTGAAGTTCTTCTGAAATTCCTTTCTTCAGAGGTTGAAACAGGACTTTTTCATAGTTAGAAAAAGGCTTGGAAAGAATTTGGCTAAGTATCTGAAAAATCCCAGAAATCTTTCCAGTTGTTTTATAGTTTCTATTGTAGATTTTTTTTTTGTAATAACTTGCATTACATTTCTCTGAAATGAGGCCTAACATTAATTGTACTCTTTCCATATTTACCACAGTAGAGTCTGGTTTGAGCCCTTATTAAAGCTAGAAATTTTCAACTCTGCATTTTAGGAACTTTTACTTCTGGAAGTGCAAGACATAAGTGACACCAGATAAAGACATCCAAGACTCCCTTCTCTCTAGCTTTTCTTCTGTGCCCAAATTTTAAAGAYATAACTTTATAAAGACACTGTTTATCTCAGCCAGAAAAAGAAGAAAGAGGACTTTATAGCAAGATATGAAAAAAATATCCTTTATATTTGCAAGAGTGAAAATTTTCTGGTGGCTTTCCAGCTGTGCTAATCTGAGCTTATATAAATCAAATTAATTTGAAGTAGATGAACACTACTATATTTGACTACATCTAAGAAGCTGATGTTTTTCTACTTCAGAGACTAATGCATTTTGTGTTATTCACTTTCACTTATTATACTAAAACATAAAAATACGGCATAGTAAATTTATTTGTTGTGAGCACYAAATCACAGAAACAGGATGATCTTGTCAGCTGATGTAGTAGAGACAGAATTAGTGGAGGGAAAAGAATGCAGAGCCATTTTCTATATGAGCTATTAATAAAACTCCTTCTTGCATTACAGTAACTCTTGTGTGGTGGTTTGTTGGTTTTATCTTCTTCTAAAAYAGTACACAGTTCTTCTCTCTGGTTTTCTGAGAGGGAGTGAGAGCACATTGGTGATAGCTGGTTTCTCTTGAGGCCATTTGTGCTTTCACAGAATCATAGAATAGTTTGGGTTGGAAGGAGCCTTAAGAATCTGTTGGTTCCACCTGTCCTGCCTGGCAGGGACACCTCTCACTCGATCAGCTTTGGTAGTATTGTGTAGTGACTCTGTGCCTTCAGAAGTATGAAGGCTACAATGCTGTCACCTGACTTTCTCGGGATGGAATTGGTACCATATAATCTTTATTCGTATTTATTTTACTTTATGCAAAAATACTTCTTTTACAAATATTTTCAAAGAAATTTTTTCCATTCTCCTAAGTAAGCAGCAGTTCTATGAAAATCCCTTTGATACTTCTCCAGAGAGATCACAAAGAACAGAATGGAAAGCAGTTTTTCTTTTTAATCCTTCTGTAATACCTTGTTATTGTCCTACTCTGGAGGCTTTATTTGATTTTTATTTTAATTTTTTTTCTCTTTTTTTAAATCTTTGTCTGTTCTTGGTGAGGTGGTAATGTTCTTATTCTTTTGAATACACTTAAAATTTGTTCTTTCAACCATTTCTTATATGTCAAGTATGTTGGTCTTATATCATGTTATATATAAAATTAAGTGTTTGGCCTTTGCATATTCAAATTGTCCATTAACSAAGTTATAAGTTATAAAGTTGTTACCAAGATTAGCCAATTAAAAGTTTTTGCACAGTTCTTTGTTAGAAAAATCCTTGTTAAAACATCCATAAGTTTGTTCCCCCTTTTAATCATTAGAACTGTTAAACCTTACTGTGTCTTGTTSTACATATATGTTCAATGTTATTACCCTGTTCTTTATAGTTTTCCAAGTTTATAGAGTATAATTGCGACCAAATTTGATGTTTTTAATAAGTGTTTAACCCTTTTAAGTTTTCCAATAAGTTCAGGGTTTTGCTGAAAAACAAGCCTTCATAAGTGGCAGTAAGCTATTTTTAGTTCCTGTTCGTTACCCTGCAACTGGACTCCATGGAARCCTGGAATTTTAATGAGAACTTTCCCGCCTATAGAACTAATGACATCATCCAAAGACTGTTCCCCTAGATGACAGCAAGCCATTGGCAGATGAACATTACCTCATCTCAAAACACCACCAATCAACCAGGACCATGAGGGCTGGACAGTGGGCGGTCGTGGGCCCATAGTATAAGTATAAAACTTATACTATGTATAAGTATAAAACTCCCTGCCACGAGGCAGAAAGCACCATTTTCACCTCAGACTAGCTGCTGGTGAAGCCTGACACTGGGTCATTGGGCCTCTATCTCTATTAAGAGATATTCTTAACTACACCGACTTCGGACTAGCTGAAGTCATCCCAGCGTTGCAGGTTTCTGCTCTAGGGATTTAAGCTGGTTTGGCTATCGAAGTCTCTAATCACTGCGGACCCGGTTTTTAATTTTAATTAACCTTGAATTGTTCTGTAATTTTAATTGCCTTTTTTTCCCAAATTTGTTTTGTTCTCCTTCTTTTAATAAACCGTTCTTAATTTTTAATTAAGAACCAAGAGTTGCTTCATTTCTGACATATCAGAACKATATAGTAGATGGAAGATGATTGATATGTACTTAGTTGCCATAAAACAGTATTGCCCTACAATCAGCCTGACAAAAGGTCCTTTGCTTTCAGAGGTTAGTCCTCCTAAGACCTGCATATTATACACTTTAGTAACTTTTCATGCTTGGCTAAAATCTATTTCTAGTATCTGAAAAAGACCAGTTTATTTTAAAGTAATTTTATTCTGAATTTTAACATTGTTATTTTTCTGTCATTTCATTTCATTGTGATGGCAAGTATCATGGGGTAAGCTGGCTTTGCGCAGASGATGTGAAGCACAGATAATCTATTTGAATTAGCTGTGATTACACTGGTCATGGTGGAACAAGGACTTGAACCCAAGATCTTTGAAATATCTGTCTACAACTAATATTTACAAATCATTTATTCCAAATAGTATACTTTTGCTCTGAAGAGATGGACAAGTGGTTACTTAAACTTACTTGCATTTATGGACATATTTGCCATAATTTTAAAATATTTGATTAAAGTATACAGTTGTCTTTGAAATAAAGGATATCAGCAGGGAACGACTGAAATTTAGGTTATCCTTAATTATGCACTATTATAGAGATTTACAGTTTTCAACATAGTTTAGTAGTCTTCATTTAAAGCATTTAAATTTAAAATCATGGTTCTCTTTTTATTAAGTGAAGTACATGTAGGGCCACTGTCGGTCATCTGCTACTGAGACTGTCAAAATAGAACTAATACTGGATATAAATGTGTACATTTTCCAAAAGTCATTAGGATTGTCTGGTTTTCATCTCTTATATGCTTTCTAAATGTTATTAGAAATCATCACTTCTTTAAATTGTCTACAATAAAAATCCCTTTTTTTTCTGAGCCAGTTACTCTCAGTCCTTCAGATACCTAAATGCCCACCAGTATGTTTATGATTAGCTATAATAAGGTCAGCAAATTCATAAATTAAAAATCAGCATATATGTTTGCAAAATCAAGATCCTGTTAATTCAGGGCATCCTACAGATAGTCAAATGTATCTGTGCAGAGGAAATGAAGTGACCTTGTTCCATAGCAGATCTGAACTGCTCCAATCTGAATGAATTCTACCTCATGGTTTCCAACTACTTCGTACAGCTAATAATTATAGCTTATGGTAACAGAAAACACTCTGTATGACTGGTTGCTAATGATAGCTGAATGTCACAAATGCCAGCCACTTTGGTAGCAATGCAGGCAGGCCGAGGTGGAAGAGTAAAGGTGAATGTCAGTCTCATAAATCTGGGCTGCTTAGGAAAACCGTATAAATGGTTTATTATTACATCTATGTGTTTTATTTTTTTCCCTGCCACAGTGATCAGACAGCTTAAGTGTCTTACCACTGTGATACCTATGTGAATATGCAGTAGACTATTTTTCACTGCTATTCCTAGTCAAGACTTTTCCTCAGCATCACCAGATGACTGGTACACTTGGAAAAACTATCAGCAGAAAAAGCAGGACACTCTAAATATTTTAGTTCTTTCATTTTGGCTTATTTCCCATTATTAAATTATAGTTCTTTTCCCTTCCAGGTAAACGACCTTTTAAGAACAAAGTTTCTRTGCTATAATATGACTAAAATTTGACCTGCAGGGTCTACCTCTGTAAAGAAAACATAGCTCCTTAAATGTTTCATTCTGAAAATAGTTTCTCTAGAGTGGAAAAACTCCAAATGGTAATATGACAAAAGCAAGTGATGCTAAGAAGAAAACTCATTCTGCACAGGTCTGTATGAAAAAAGCATAACTGAGAAATATTTTAAACGATAAAGTTTTAAATGAAAAAGGATGGAGTGATTTTTTTTTTCTCTTCTGTCTAGGAAAAGCTTGTAAATTGTTAGAACAGTATTTTGTTTGTTTATCCAGTTTTGTGTAGGTTTATCAGGAATTATGTTTCTGGTGTACAAACTTCAGTTGATTCAGAAGTAAACCCRAATTTTGAGTGACTGCTCACAAATAAGTGTTTATGACAGGTAGGTGGGTATCCTTACTTAAAGAACYGTACAATGACTTTGAATTAAAGAAACTCTTACCCAATAATCTGCTTTTGAGATGCTGAATTTCACAGTACATTTTTCCTCCTTATGCTCCTGGGATCCCTATTGAGGGTGACTCCACACATGTAACAGAGCACGGGATGCAAGCTTGGAAAGATGCCACAATCTTTAAGTTACTTGAATTCTTATTTAATGGATTGCAGGGCTGGTTGGTGTCACTAGAATTCCACAACAATTACTCAACTAGTTCTTTTGTTGACTACTGAATCAGTACATTTCTTTCAGGACAGATATACCAYGTTCTTTGTCTTTGAGTTTACCTGCTTTTAAATGTTCTGGAGTAACAACCTATACAGTGACATACAGTGCTATCAGGAAGCTCTAATGCAAGAAGAGGATGTTTCTTGTTAGCTTTGAATTCCTTTACATGTTAAATGCTCAAAATCGTGAGATATGGGTCAGTACCAAAATGCATATTGATATCGAAAGATGCTTAAGATAAAAAAGTTTGTAATAATTTTTGTCCATGAAATTACAAAAATAAACTTCAATCAGTTTTCAAAGTTCCTTATGACTGTAGACCAAAAATTTTTTAAAACTGAAAATGTACTTCTAATGCATTTCTATGTTAATTTWTTTTATACTATAAAAATTCAAATTCATTTGTAGTCTGAAGGATCTCAACATGTATAAACCCAGAAAAGCTGATGAGATGAAAGTGCCTCTCAAAGATAATGTGTAAAAAGAGTGGGTAAAAATTTGACTTACAGTTCTTCTGGGAGACAAGTGTCACTTTTCTGTGTGCTAAAACTGCATCTGTAAAAACACTCTTCCAGCTAACACAGCGTTATAGATTGGAAGAAAAGAACAAAAGTAGAACTGCCTGGTGGAGATTTTTTTGTTACAGCTATTAAAAAATGAAAAAAAACCCCTATAATAAAAGAATAGCTCATTCTTTTATTAACTGCTAAGTATTTGGAATATTGAGGCAGACTGAGTCATAAAAAATAAGGTTAGAAAAGAATGAAAAAAGTTCCAGAAAACTGCTTTCCTTTCCCTTTGTTACATGTTTCTTACAAGAGTTTCTGGCTTTATTGGCCCTTACGCACTAAGCTGCTCCTTGGAGCTGGTCTGATCAATGCCAGGAAAGCGTCACTTACCGATTATCCACACCTTGGATACTGAGGACAGTCAGACATATCCAGCCAGGGTCCTCTCTGTCTGGGTGATCTTGTCCAGAGAGCTTTCTTATGGGTAGGTACTGAGTTATTTTTTTTGGTAGCTTTTTGGTGTAGAGACGTAAGTGGATGCAGAACATAAATAGTTGCTTAAGTCCTGCTTTTCTGAGATGTCAGATTGTTATCAAACTTTCTTTGTCCTGCCAACTACTACTCTTCAAGGGGGTTTTGGCTGGACTTCTCAGGGATGTCTCCGGGCTTCAGCTAAGTCTCCATCACCATGTTTACTGCCTTACCTTTGAYGAGGTTCTGTCAGAAGGCAAGACTAGATGGTCAGCCAAAGAAGTAAAATGAATCAAAAAAGGTCCTAGGTCTGCTTCTGGCAATGATTACTMTTCTCTTGTTAGTTTCAAGTTTGKGTGTCTGTCCAGGTGGCAACTAAGCCTAAGGGAAGTTCTGCTATTTGTAGTATGTTAAATGAATTTAAATTTGCAAGAGGAAAGTCACTGTTTCATGCTAAAAAGAAAAGGATGGAAAAAACCCTGCACAACCAAACACATGCATATAGAAAGTCAAGAAGAATCAATCAGCATGGGTGAACAATATTCAGGGGGTGCATGGAGTTAAGTAATTATGTAGGTCAGAGAAAAGCTTGGACACGTATGCAAAAAGGATTCCAGAACCACTACCATATCCTACAATTTCAGTCAGGTCCTGCAAAATATGAACCCTGGACTAAGACCAAGAAATGCTSAGTTTTTATTTGGGACTGAATTTCAAGGAAGCTAAGTAAAGGTAACTAAGGTTCATTCTTGATTTGGAGAATTAGTAAGAGGGTCCAAGCTTGAAAACAAGGATTATTTTAGGTCTAGATTTAGAACGGGAGTTTTAGTCATTTTAAGATTTGATGCTACTTGTAGTTTCCTAAGAACATTTAGGAGAAGGACTAGGTCACCGTGCTAAAGCTAGCTTCTGGGTCAGTGTTCATGTCCTCATCCAGGAGAGGATTTATTATGGCAAAGGAAGCAAAATTCAGTTCTAGGCATGGCAGGAATTTTTTGCAATGGGATTAAAATATTTAATGAGTTGGTGTGGCTTTGTTCATTTCTATGTCCAACTCTATTCTAACTGAACTGTTGAGGGAGAACTTATTTGRGTGGTGGTGTTATTTTCTGTAGGAGCTGCTGCTGAATTTAGTGGTGCTGAATCCTGAGYGTGACTTCAGACTTCCATGTTCCATGGCTGAATCACTTTTATAAGTTAACTTCCATTCTGAATGTGAAAAGTTTTGTTAGACAGGTAAATGTTAAGCATTTTTTTTTCTTTCAGTTGAGATAAGGAAATGAATTAAAAATATTTTTACTTTCTACATTATGAATAGGGTAAGGTTTCTAGCGTTTCAAAAATTCAAAAAATAGTTATAACACAAATTTCCCTGCCAGTAACTTAACTGACATGTTCTGAACTACAATTTTGTGATGATTTTTCTTATTATAAAAAGAAATTAGTCTCTCTAGATGTCAATGTCTTTCAAACTCAACTTTTTAACAGGCTTAAAATATGCAAGAAGTATTTCTTTAAAGACTTTCTTTGCATAATTCATATTCATTATTCTCCAGCAAATGTTTCTTTCAAGAAAAAAAGATGAAGAGTATGTTTAGAAATTATGACTAAGTTTAACAAATTTAAATATAGATGTGGCCAAATGTGCTCTCAAACTTCAGGAGCTTCTGAATGTGAAATGGATTAAGTTGCTGGCACATTTTCATACCCATTGAATTACTACATAACTTTTTAAATCTTGGGATTTCTTTTTTCTCAAGAAGAAATAAAAATCTCTTGTAGTGAAAGATTAGTTTGCAACTTCAAGTGGAGCCTGAAAATGAAATTTCCTACTCTGTGCAGAAAAGCCCATATTTTGTCTGAATTGTTTTACCTTCCCTTTATAATATTTCTCTTCTTTAAATCTCCTTTTCTCAGTASTTCCATCCAGTATTTTTATATCATATTAGAAATGCACTCTTTTTTCATACATTTCTGCATCTCTGGTTCTATATAGAGAAGACTGTCATCACAGTTCTACACAGTAGCCTTTTAATTCGACACCATTTTCTTAAAGCCTTACACTTTTTAAGATCTTATAATGAAGTCTAGTACTGCTTGAGAGTCTAATGTGGAATAGCAGCCGGCAAGCCCCTGGCCTGGCCTGTAAGAAATGTGTAGTTTGTTTTTTTCTTTATTTATTAAGGCCTCTGCTTCTGAGAATACAAAACAGTTAATGAATATAAATAGATTATGCTAAATCATATTTTCAAAACAATAATAATAAAAACATTCTTGAAATGTTAAAATGTTAAAATGTTTCTTTCGTCACTTTACTGATTTCTTTTTTCGGTGCATCATTTTAACTGAACCAATGTACTATGAAATTGCACTACGATGTTATATTAGAAACACAAAAGTTTTGCTCTACTTTTGAAAGCTAGAAGAAGATGGAAGAAGCTGAGAAGGGTCAAAGTCAAGGTAGACCTTTTTGAATAACATAGAGTATCCCCCCTGTCAGAGTTTATCTGTACCTCAAATCTTTATAGAGATAAAAAAAAATAAATTGGCAATTCAACTCTGTCCAAGTACCAGTGAATATATAATTTTTTTTTTTTTTTTTTTTGGTACATCTTAGCATGGTCTGAATTTTCATTTAAATCCAGTTTGGTCATGTAGACCATGAAAGCCACCAATTTAATAATAGGTAGTGATGAAGTAATGCTCCTAATACAAAAGTGAGGTAGCTGTTTATAATTAGAGTTTATGTGGGAAAATTTTTGTAGTATGACCTAGGACAGATGGTCAGTGCACCTGTTGGCTTTAACAATAAGAAAAAGTCAAAATTATCTCACTTGTTTATATTTTTCATTTCTTGAAACCCAGTGCAACATATCACATTAGTAACAGGTTAATATAGAAACAAAGGTGTTTTGTAGTTACTTCTCAAGTCAAAACTACTGTTTAATTTAAATGGAAGTTTGATAATAATAATAAAAATAACAATTTAGTGTTGAAATTGTTTAGTGTCATATATTTTCCTGTATATGRCTCATCCTACACTAAAGACTTTCATTATTTATCAGAAGTGATTTTTAATAGATTAGGTTCATAAATRTAAATGTAATTTAATACTATTCTTCTGTGTTGGCTCAGTGAACTTAAGAGCATTTTTCAAAACTTAAGAGCATTTTCTTCATCTGCTCATGCTTTTTCCTAAATAGATGCTGTCACACTCAAGTCTACTCYGTTTTTTGGTGTGAATTTTGTCTTGTACTATCAGAGAAGCAAAATCTGAAAATATCTTGAATCCATGTGCTGTTGAAAAAAGGGAACTTCTTTTTTACTTATAGTTTGTCCTCATCAAAGATCTTTTCCACAGAATCAGATGCTTCTGGCTTTCACAATCCATTTATGTGCATTTTGGCCTTGTCAGCTATGAAACAGTCTGCTATAGGCCTGGGAAAACTCGAATTTTATTGGATATTAGAAAGCGAAGAGATTTTATAGTGGTATACTGGTATGCATGTATGCACATATGTGAAAGATATAAAAAATATAAGTATGTGTCACATGGAAAATACAGTTTTACAGACGTATTAAGTAAGTGTTTAACACTGATTCATGGAAGTCAGATTTTAGCAAATGTTAATTCTGTTTCTTTTCCTAATTATAGGTTAAATCTTTTTAAAGGTCTTTAAGGATTGCAAAATATGAAATAGAATGCTTACAAAAATGAGAATTTAAATAATAGCTGCCTGACAGAAAAGCAAAAACATTCCAATCTTTATTTTGCAATTGTTCATTAGTTTTATTTATTGTTTTTGGTAGGCTTTTTTCACTACAAATCCATCCAAGTTTGGAGTGTCGAGTGTTTTTTTCAAGGAATTTTAACAAAATAGCAAAGAATAGAATTGTAGAAGTTGTTTTGTTGGGKTTTTTTTGTTTTTTTTTTTTTGTTTGTTTTACTTTCTACTATAAATTATGCAGCTACTTGTATAGCAGAAAAAAACAAATGTTGAGGTATTAAGAATGTCAATTTTGAGGCCAGGTAATAAAAAAATAAATCAGTGCAGGACACTTGCCTCTTGCTCTACTACTAGCAGCAGATGTCTCCACTTGGATTTATGAATTTGAATAAACTATGAATTTGCATATGGATTTTTTCTTCTTTATGCTGAAAGAAAAAACCACATTAAGTAATTTTTACAGCCTCTGACAGAAAAATGAAGACATCAGAGCTTTCAGAGGTATCAGGTGGACATATGGAACAAGTGAGTGGTTCGTAATGCAAATGAAGATAACAGTGTGGTTTTGTGGTGTTCAGCTATAGGCAATGTATATCATCTGCATTTATTAAAGTTCAGGGCATCTGTCGCTATTTGAAAATAAAATGTAATTTTCTGGATGAAATGTATTTTGGAAGGGAACACCCCAAAAAAAGGAACATTGGAAAAGTCTACTAGTTGCTCTGACTTGTCCGCTCTTCCAGATAAGAGGTGTTGTTTGTCTAGGTAAATTTTAATGCTGCCTTTCAGCTYTTTACTGGTGCTTGCTCACACTCTCATCTGGTATCCTGGGGACTGGAGACTTGTGATCATTGCTCTCCATTTTCCTGACAGATATCCTCTTATTTAAGCTTAGATCTCTAGTTTAATACATTTTTGTTGTTGTTGACCTCAGTGACAAATTTTGAGCAATCAGTATTTTATGTGAAATTATTGCCAACAGCATTTTATGTGGACATTATTTTCACAGATTCCTATCTCATGGAAATGATGGGTAGGAGAGAAAATGTGCGTGATTATCTGTTGTGGAAACACCTAACATTAGAATAAAAATTTCCTTATTTATTCTYCTATCAGTGACTTGGTATTTTACCCCTTCATTGTATTTCATAATACAGCAAAGTGTAAAGATCTTCACATACTCGACTAGTATGAGATAGTGCCAGCGGAATTTCTGCTTCATAGTTGCTCCCAATAAATGTAAGTATCCAATAATGCTTTTATCAAGAAAGAGCACTTTTTTCACTGTGAGGTGGCATACTTTGTTATGAAGTTGATTTTGACCTGCATAGCCAGGAYGAATTTGTCTTGTTTTCCTATTCTCAGTGACTTATTGTATTAGTGAAGTGAYCATAGACTCTAGACTATAAGACCCCTTTGGAATCTACAAGGTCAGTGAATTCATGGACAAAAAATTAGGTTTTACTGGTTTTGGTCACTCAAATTAAATTTTGTCCAATTACCAGCCAGACAAACTCTTTCTGAACTCTTACGCTTGTTCTGGTAATTTTTTTAAATTGTCCCCATCTTTACAAAATTATTTTCATCAGATAATAATGCACATATTATTTGAATTAGTGCCTGCACTGCTATTTCAAATACAGGCATTTACTGAATTTTGTAATCTACATATATTTGTGTGTATGTGTGTGTGTGTGTCTATGTGAAGTATTGTGAATGCTAAACAATATCTTCAAAATCTTTAATGTATGCTTCAGAGGCCATTATTACAATAAAATGTCCCTGATTTACAAAGTAATATGGGCAGCCTATAGATGAAAATTTCTTGCAAAATTGAGAGAAGCACTCTGTAGCAAGGTGTCGTTGACTTTTGTTTTGTGAAGCGGAAGATTACATGAGTATGTGGAATGTGACACAGGGAAATAACCCTTCTGATCTGTATTTGTGGTCCAAAGCCACCTGTACAGAGCCTAAATGTAAAGTTCAGCCAGTAGCACTCAAATACAAGAGAGGTGTGGACATGTCGCTGTTCTCACCACGGACGAGTAGAGAAACGACACAAGAGTCCAGGCTCAGGGAAAATGGAAGCGATTCAATAATTTTCCAAAGGCTTTTATATGTTCGTTCACAAAAGTGTGTTAAATGGCATAAGATAATTGGTGTTTTGGCCATCCACCCCTTGAGGTGATTGGCCAAGTTCTAAGACAACCGTTTCTAAACATTTACCTAGTTAGAACCATAACAATCCTGCAAAACAACCTGCAGGTGCAAGAAGTTTACAAAACTGTAACATTGTTTTGAGTTACTTGCATGGGAAAGACAGAGATCTCACAAAATGCTGCAGAGAGCTTAAGAAATTCTCTGCTGAAGCTTTTTTCAGCATCCATATGGACATACTGGAGAGAGCTCAGCAAAGGAGCATCTCTCATACAAAGAAAGGCTGAGAGAGCTGGGACTGCTTAGCCCAGAGCAGAAAATCCTCCAGGAATCTCATCAGTGTGTACAAATGCCCGAAGGGTGCAGAGCAGACAGAGCCAGACTTTTTCTTGTGGTGCCCAGTTACAGCGAAAGAGATAATAGGCAAAAAGTGAGATGCTGCATCAGGTTCCTTTCAAATATCAGAAAAGTGCAACCAAGCTGTGGCACAGAGATAATGCATAAAGCTCTTTCCTTGGAGATTTTAAAAAACCATCTGGATGTGGTCCTGGACAACCATGTTCTGGGGTGATCCCATTTGAGCAGAGGGGGGTTCGACCAGATGACCTCCAAAAATCCCTTCCAAACTCAATCCATCTGTGATCCTGTGTGAATGTCCTAAAATGACCAGCCTGGGTCTTGTCCTCAAGGCAAAAGTCAGATTTATTTCCTTCTTTGGATTACTTAGGGTCAGCTTCTGCCATATCACATTACACTGTGTTCTATGTGATGTCATTCAAGATCAYAAAAGTAACCCAGAGTGAAAGCAGGAAATTAAAGGATTTTTTTCACTCTCCCTACAGCAGTATTTTAAATTGCAAATTTCTGGCTTATTTTTGTACGGGTTTAATTTGCTGAGAGAAGCTGTGAAATCACCTTGGCTTGCAGTGCTAGTTTTACTATCCATCTARTTTTAGTGTATTAAGTTTATTGATAACTCTTTTCCTGATGAATCCACTGCATCTGAAAGGTATCATATTTATTTATGTTTTATTGTTTTACAAGAATATAAGCCTATGCAAGGTAAAAAATGACCCAAAAGTACATTCTCAGAAGCTTTGTGGTTAGGTGTTCAGATATTTTAAACCCRTCTTTTTATCATTTACAGATGTCACAGAAACTTTGTACTAAAATGTTTGATAAGTAAGAGTTAATTTGCACTGTATTGGGGTGATTGTAATTCATGTAGATATTGATTTTGATGTGAAAATTACAGTTGTAAAAATTGAACTAGGGATTACTGACCCCTCCAATAATTGCAGAACATGGTATATTGTACCCCTCAAAGGCACAACAATTTTCAGAGTTCAGGCTATTTTCCAATGACATGATGCAGGAGAACTTAATTTTAGTAACGTTCCTGAAAAATGAGTTATATATCAAAACCATGCATCTGTAAGAGCTTAATTGTAAGGAGTGGCCAGATCAATATGCCAAGTCTAGTTCCATCTTACTGTAATTGTAAAATTTGAAAACAAATGATAAATTAAAAAAAAAAGTAAATTGGTTGAAAATAATTTTTTTTACTTGTGTTAAATTATRTGGTATGTCTCATGCAAATATATGGGAAATCTTCATAGGACCATTTTTGAATATAGTTACAAAGAACAGAGGATTAACTTTTCTTAACTTGATTTGTTACTTAGTGATACTTTTGGATAATGTGGGTCTTTTTTCCCTTTCTCAGGTGTACATTACTTTGGGAAGGCTTCCTTCTAAAATCCTCTAAATTTGGCTTGATGTTTTTTCTTTTTTATATGAATTATAAAGCTCTGTGGGGAAATGCCTGTTTGCACTTTGCAACTGAAACAGCTCCAATTTCTTTCATCGTGTTGTCCGGAATAAGCTGTTTCTGACATCTCTTTTCAGATTTGTTTTTACAGGGCATCAGATTCCAATGCAGACACACTTCCTTGCCTTGGATATCTGCCAGCTGATAGACTACAATTAGTGAAGATGGAGCTGGTTTTTTAGCTATGATGGGAAAGTTGAAGAAACTAGATAAATTTGCAGCCATCCTGTTTTAGATGGAAAACTTTCAGGTTTTCTGAACCATCAAAAGCGGAAAGTTGAGTGAAAAGTGCAAGCACATGCACACAAGCTTTGTGCATGTGTTGGCTGATTTACCTGCAAGACCACAAAAGAAGCATACAAGGAAGACAGAGCACAACTCAAAACTCCTTATCTTACTTTCAAGAGTAACCTAAATTGTGAATCCACAGTTTTGGAGTGCCACTGCTGACTGTGCCGGTTTGGCCAAAATCTAGCAATACACATGATGGAGTCACCCCAAGACACTGACTAAGGACCAGCTGGACAAGATTGCTGTTASAGTATAAGAAGCCATAAGGGTTTTGGTCGGCAGCCCTTCCTGTATTAGTTCATTTGAATTCCTGGGTTCATGATGATTTAGCAGTAAATTGAAAGCAGAAACTACCAATTATTTCTGAATTTTTTGCTGTGAAATCACATATGAATAAGAAGGCAGAAAGTATTAATTATATAGAAATTGGATGTTTCTTTTCTACTTCGTATCTTATTTTTAGAGTGGGGATGGGCCATTTGGTTACTGCAAGACACTAGTCCTGATGTCACAGTATCATATATAGAGAGCTAATAATTTACTAAATCTTTATTTTTTACAGAGTGCCATTTGTAGTTATCTCGATCTGCTCATTGTTCAGATTAATCACAAGCCATAGGATCACAACAGCAGTGTCGAATGTGAGTTAATAATCTGTGCTATGGAACAGGGCTGATAACTTGGGTTCAGAGCCATGACAATGCAGGCACAGGGCTCTCATCTGTCAGGATGGCACATGTTCTTAAGCTGTGAGTAAAGAAAGAAAAAATTCTTTAGATTTCAAGTACACAAGAGAGAAGATGGTGATGGAAGAAAAGGATGAAACAAATGACAGGGTAGTTGAAGAGGACAGCAAAGATGCATGTAGAACTTACCTTTAGAAGAAYAGGAATGAAATATAACACATATAGAAAGAACTGGAAAAGCAGACTGAAGTTAAAATCAGGGAGTTGTGCTCTCTGGACCTCTGCAGCCCCCAAGCATTGAGAGATGCTTTTACAAGATGGAGGACATGGCCAAGGAGCATTCCTGGTTAAGCATGTTTTGATATTGAAACTTTGTGCAGCAAACAAACAAGTATCCTATTGCTGGAGCTGAAACTCTGGTGGGCTTATAACAAGCAGTGTTAATTTAGCTGACGAGAGAGAAGAAATGAAATTAGCAACTTGATAATCTTTCATACTTATTCTTTTCTGTGTTTGCATAGCCTTTAGTCTCTGGGGACTCCTGAGATCTTAAGAAAGAAGTTTTTGTATGTAAAATATTAGGGATTTATAATATGAATCCGTGACTTTTATAGCTTATTTTGTGTCTGTAAGATTGTAGAAAATTTCTTTTATGTCATTTTCATTTTCAAAATTGTACAAATGCCCTTAAACATAGAAAYAGTAGTTTTTCTCCAGGTTGCACTCTACATGGAAATACCTTATTTCGTCAGCTATCAGGTTGCTCTCTGTTTGTTTCTTATATCTGATTATTATTGCAATTAGGATCAAGTATCTTATTTTGTTAATATTTGTAGAGTGTTTAAATCCACTGAMGATCTTCCCAGATGAAATGTAATCCTAAATTTACATTGATCCTTGACACATTTATGGCTCTAATCATCTTACTTGCCTAGGTCTCTGATATGAAGTTACTTAAGTAGAAGGTTCTGTGAATATATAAAATAGTATTGTGTGGTTATGTTTTCTAGTTCTTATTTTTGACATCCAGAAAAGTAAGAAGCAGTATTATGCAAGCAACTTTTATAAATTGTCCMTAATGTTGTGATAATAATGTCTTTGCAGTTCTTGCTACCCTGGTGGATATTTAAAGTAGAGAAAATTTKTTACTATTTAGCAAATGTACAACCAACAGTAAAGAAAATATATCTATGCATAAGTGTATGTTTGTCAAGTAGAGAAAAATATGACTGTTCTTTAGCATTTCAGAAGAATTAATATGTGGTTTATCTGCATTAATCTTGTTTCTTTTGACTTTGAAGTTCATGWTGTTTCTGCTACAGGTTTTTACTCGCATAATTAATTTTATCTAAGTAAATAATTTTCTTTTTTGGAGAGAGGTGTAAACTGACTAAAGAAATCATTCATCTTGCTTAGAGACATTTTAAAAAAATACATACAATTCAGTAGCACGTATCCTTTCCTCCAATTTGTAATACACAGGCTTCTGTTTATTTAAAAGGTGGAGCTGTCCATTTTCAAGTAATCTTCGAGGGTAAGCATCCATCACATTTGTATCTCAGCATTTATAATGACTGATATAAGTGGATTCTTTAAAAGAAACAAAATAATATTTTTTAAGAAAGTATTGCTTTATAAAACAMGAAATTTAGCACAGCTGATTCAAGGTAAGGATAAATTACTGTTCAAGAGAGCAGTGATTTTGAACACTGATTTCTGAAGACTTCTGAAGTTTTGTATTTAGTTAGAAATACAAAATTCACAGAATATTTGATAAAAGTTTCTCGTAAGCTCACACTGGCTCAGATATAACATTCCTCCAAAYAGATCCATAAGGAATAAAATTTTTGAGAGATGGAAATGTACTAAACTGAAAATAACTTAAATTGCTTCTGTTGGCAGCACATTTAATACAACAATAATTTTACTGATTTCTGTTTAAAATTAGTATCAATTAAATATATTCATGTCCATTTTGATATTTTAGAAATATATTTTATCAACTCACCCTAACTTTCCAGTGAGATTTATTATGTTTTATCAAATATCTCAACAAGTTCTTCAGAAACCTTTTGATAATATACCAGTAATGAGAAACTTCAACATGGTTCTCTAGTGCATTCAGAGAATGATGGAGTATTTAATCTTAAATGGGTAAAAAAGATATGGAATGATAGACAGAGCTTTGATCCTTTAATATTGCTCAGATATGCACATTAGAAGAAACCCTGGCAATCTTTTCTGTGCTCTGATTTTATTGTATTTATATGCCCACAGCTAACTCTTAAGCTTTCCGTGTGTCCTTTCCCCACCATTTCAGTCAGAAGGATCTGAGATTTAAAATTAAAATTAGAAAAAAGTTGGTAATTTGATTGGAGGCAGTTGACTGACAAAACTAATTAACAAGTCAAAGAAAATCTTCAAGGAGGAAGGCTCTAAAACTTGAGAGAAAGAAAAAAATAAGAGTTCCTCTGAATCCTAGCACTGTCGCAAGAGCACTAATATTTGTCAGACATAAATTCTGAATAATGTTTTCTATTTAAAATTGTACTTCTATCAGAATTTAATTGTGAAAACAATATATGTAAATAGCCTTTTATAAATAGTAATATTTAGAACACACAAAGCTTTAATGAGTTGCCTGTCTCCTAAGATCTAATTAACAACTTGACAAGATGAACTCTCTCTAAATCTATTAAGAAAAGAGAAGTATGTTTTGCTTGCTCTCATCCCATCAATGACTAATTAAATTAATATTTTACTATTTCTTGAAGATATCTTCAGGTTTCTAGAGAACATCCTTTAAAATCTTTATTTCTGTGGGGAAGAAGAGATGTAACTTATTCAATAAGTGTAAAATTATTTCTTACAAAATATAGAGGTCTGYGGTCCTGCAAGTGAGACAAAGGCCATACTACAGAACAGAATCAGACTGACTGGTTGTGGTTAGTATTAAATGACATCCTTTTCTTCCTTTTCTTCCTCATGCTGTTTCTGTAATTCATGTTTCTAGACTATTAGAAAATAATAACATTTTGCAAGAAGGAAAATGTATTCAGCCAGTGACCTGGTAAAACCAGGCATACAATGTCAATCTCCTGTCTCAGGTATCCCTGCTGCTGTTGTCTCCTAAGTTAGCAGCCAATGAAATAATACATTTCAGGATGTGTAGGTTAACATCCACAAAATTGAAAATACGAAGGTCATAAACTGAGTTGCATTTTCACCAGTAGCTTGAAAAAATATTCTTAGCTGTCCACTGACATAACTGGACGCTTACAGACCAAGGATATCTTTTAGCTCTAGGATTCTTAATAATAGCATTTCTCTAAATATTTCCTTTCCAAACTCAAAGTAAAATTTCTTTTCCCCCTCTCTTAAATGTACCCTGCTTCTAGCAGAAGAGAATTATGGTAGTGTATTGCAACAAATATTGTTTGTTTAAAATTATTTCTTTGAAATAATGATTTAGCTGCACATCAGAATAAGGCTAGTGCAAACTATGTCTATGAATCCCCAGACTAAGAAAAAGGAAAACAAAGGCTCAATTGGCAACTTGTTTACATTCAAATTTCAGAATCCCAAGACCTGCCAGAAACTTCCTATCTAGCCATGAATTAATGCATCCCAGGTAGCTTTTAATTGGTTCATGAAAAGATTTTACATTTAGAAATGGTCGGACTTTTGGATCTTAAGGGTCCTTTCCAACGTAAATGATTCTATGCAAAGACCTATACAGTTAAAGAGCATCTATTTAAATCAACAAAAGCAATGTTKCAAGGGTAACTGATCATAAGACTACGGTAAAATGATGTGTTTTACAATAATGTATGCGTCTTGTGCTGCATGGTAAAACAGATGTTTAGATTAGGAATGCTGTTCTCACTCTAGAAAACAATAAAGCAGCAAAATGCACATTCCCATACGCATTGCTTCAGTTTTATGACACATTACCACTGGATGCTCAAGCTATGGAGGAACAGAAAATATGACAGACAGCATGGGAATGAWTAATTTAGTTTTAAAACAAAGTTATTACTATATATGAATAAAAAAAACAAGTGTGAATGAAATAACTAATCATTCATTATGTGTCAAAAATTGGAGAACAATGCTAACTAATTTTTCTTAAAAAGATAACAAAATGAAATAATGGGCATATTATATAGATGTATATTTACTTAACTATAATAAATAACAAAATTCATGGTGTTCAAGGCGACAAGTTGGCTAATAAATTGCGATAATTTTCGTATAGAGTATTCACTTTACTCCCTATTTTTAGCAAGATTAAATAACATCAACTATGTAACATAAAAACTCAACATCTTACCAGTTCAATTTATTTACGCAATAAAATAAAGATAATTTTATTGGGGATGGAATCACTTAATAGTTGCATTTACAACTCCTGTGAACTTTTTTCATAAATGAAAATTGCTACTACTGCTTTAGATCACCCAKTTATTTTATGTTATGATGCCTCCTGAGGAGAGACTGCTTATTTCAAACATGCTGGAATACAAGGAGAGAGCAGGGGCAGGGAAATAAGGACAAATCATTTATGTTATGAATTTTCTTTWACTGCTCAGCATGACCATGTAATGCTATTTTTAAGTATCTCTCTGAAAGCATCAGAAGAAAACTGATGTTAAAGGACAGGGAATTGATGATATTAGCTACTGTAGAGATTTGCAACTTAGAAAAGAGACAGCTTAAATTTAAAGACTTATGAGTAAAGACAGAAAGACAGTGTCTACCTTAATGTCACTGAGATCACTTAGGCAGCTTTTATCAATTAAAAAAAAGGGTTCAAAGGTTGCAGAATGACGGGGTTTGCTAGTTTGGGATATATTGTCCCTTTCAGAGAGGTTTTCTTGTGTCCTTTCTAGCAGCTGTATGGAAGGGATTCCTCARGGCTTAGTGGAAACCTCTGGGCTGATCTCAGTGCCTCTGCAGCCATTTTGAAGTGTTGGGAACAATTTTTTTTGCAATAGCAAATTGGCAAAGGGATTCAGTTGGAATTCATAGCCACTTTAAAGGTTTGTTTTCTACCTACCCCTTCCTCTGTGGGCAGATTGCCCATCAGCTTCAATATATGCAAGGAAAAGGATTTCTGAATTTAGAAAAACTGACTGCATTACACRTTTTGTAAAAAGATTTGTATTAGCCTCTCATAAAAAGTGCCTTTCTGAGAGAAATTTAACTAAATTTATTCGACATACACCTATTGATATCCTGTCTGAACAGAAGGGATCAAGCAATTCTTTAGGGTTTTGTTTTTTGCTCCCAACCAATTTGGATAATATGTAACTTTGAGGATTCCACCGCCYTCTAGAGTACTTTAGGCTTCTGGAGAAAATGTTTGAGTGATGACAAGCGCCTAGAGAGGAAGTGATTTCATTTTCAGTAAAAATACTGCATTGTTCATATGTCATGCCCACCAACAGTCAGATAAATTATTTTAGATTASTGATTAATTTTATGAGAGATCCAAATGACCAACAACTTAGAATAGTGGTTTTCCCTAGAACAGCAGGAAAGAGAAAACTGCTAAAGGCACAGAAGCAAAAAAGGGAATTTAACAGTCCTGGCGGATTAGGAAACTAAGATTAGCATAGGAGGAGGGCTGGAAGTCCAAAGATGCCTTTGCTGAAAACATGTGCTTAAGGACTCAGGTAAATATTCTCTAACTTGGAATCTAAAAGCCCTAAAGCAATGTCTACATTTTTGGCTGTACCCTTCATTGTTTCACTATCAATTTATACAACATGTTGATGAAATCGATTTCTCTGTATTTAGATGTTTGGGATTTTTTCCTGTATTGTATTTTCACATAAAATTGTGATRCAAAAATAGGGTATCCTGTAGCCGCTGTGCCCTTGATACAGATCTGGAATTTACTCCATGTCAAGAGTAATCTTTCACAAATATATAGTTGATTTTCTGAGAGAAGAGCCCTTGATAAACATAGGAGTGGGGAAGGATTGAAATGTATAAACAAAGAAAAAGCCCTCCATGCTTATAAATAGACACAAGGAATATTAAGGGGTTGGAAGGGACTTTAAAGATCATCTAGTCTATCCCAGAAATTCAAGAGGTAAAAATAAAAGGTGCTTGGTCCACCTCTGGATTTGTCATTAGAGATGATTGTCCCAGTTCAGGCACAGGAGAAAGGGTTGGTATAGAAATAGCAGAGCTATATAGAGGTGTATAAGCTTAGGCTGGTATTGTGGATGTAAGAAATGCAGTGGTAATACTGATGCCTAATAATCTTGGTATTGGATCTATCTAAGATTACTAGATAGTTATGTATTGGTATATCACCGGTCAGTAAGTGAGGTCTTCTTGTCTCTTAATATTCCTGTTAATAAMTGCAGTGAAATTATAAACACAAGGTCTTGTTCTTAATGGATTATCTATTTCTAGTATATATTTTCATTTTAATGGGAGAATCACAAAATTACTAAGGTGTACAAAACTTGCCAATTTAATAAGTATTTTTTAAATCTTAGCTAGATGAAGGGATTTTTTATTTTRTCTTGACTCAATTACTTGGATCCTCATAGTTAGCAATATGTTCAGTAACTTCTATGAAATGTTTTTTCAATGAAAAAGTAAAATTTTCTTTTTCATTGAGATTACTGCTTTTCTTCTGCAGCTGACCCAAGGAAATTGTGGCAGACTCATATTTCAAATCAGCAAAGATTAGCTGTCTCTCCCAGGTGAACTTGGGAGAAAACATTAAAAACTTCAAGGATTTTTGTGTACAAAATACATATATTTGGGGAAATGAAAATGTTGCAAGCAATAATAATCCTGTTAAAAACAGATCCTTATTTATGCTCTTACTTCAAAAACAAGTCAAAGGAAAGCTTAACGAATCATTATTTTCTTTGTCTCTGGAGCTTGTTTTAACGGTAGCTCCCACCATTCTTTAGTTTCCCACATACTACATAAACCCAACATGTAYTTAATTTCTATGTAACTTAGTTTGGCAATTTCACATTTCAGACATGTATTTCTGAGTATTCCTGTTGGTTTTTACTTTTGGTCTTGTATTTTTTCAGTCTTTTTATATGTATCTGTAAGAACCTATTTTTTAAAAGAATCTTTGCACTTATTTGAGAAATCTTACCTGTTCAGAAAAACATCCTTCCAGCTGAAGATGATTATTTTAAAGTGAAGAGTAGAATTTTATTTTTGTTATGGAAATAAAGATGCTTGAGTCTTTCTTGGGATGCTACCTAGTAAGTCAAAGATCATCCTTATAGACTGATAACTTAGTACATTTCATTTTGAAATGGGCATTTTACTGTTATTTCTAGCAATTTAGAGCATTTTTCCCATAATTTCACTGACCTATGCCATTGTTTGAACAGCTGTCTATTAATTGTACAAGTACAGAAAAGAATCTCAGTTTTCCCTGGCTTTCTGGGATATATCAGGTTTTTACCACTTGAAATATACTTTTTTCATTGTATTTCCAAATTTTTATTACAGTTTACTTTTCTTACATTCCATAGAATCATAGAATGGTTTTGATTGGAAGGGATCTTAAAAATGATCTGGTTTGAACCATCCTGCAGTGAGCATTTTCTGGCTTTATAAAACAATAACTTACCTAGTAGTGAAAATTAAATAGGGGTTAATTAGATTTACACTGAAGAACGCTGGAAGACCATATTGTGAGAATATTTGCAAGGGCAGTGTTGCAGCCTTAAAAATTCAGAGAACAAAATATATGGTTGACTTCTGGGGAAAAGTGAATCGACACAGGTAAATGGTCTCCAAAAACTTTGACTGTCAGAACATGGAATGCAGCCTTCTAGAGCTTTCTTGGCTCTTCTTTCCACATCACGGCTATACTTTTGGTTAGCAGCGTCTGCTACCCCAGCGATCTGATTTGGATGGATTTTCATGTTCAGTGTTGTCAATTATCAAGTTGAAAAAGAGGACAAAAGAGGACAGCTGAGATCAGGAGGAAGAGAGGGACTTCAGTGAGCACAAATCAGGATTAAAGAGAACCCATCTGCCAGAAATCACAGAGCCCTCACTGGAGTTGGTAAAAATGTCTGCATAACTAGAAATATGTTTTCCTTTCACAGGAAAAAGGTATTTATATAGATATATATGTATATTTCCATTGTGTCCATAATCTTCATATTTTTAATAAGGTGAAAGGAGAGCAGAATGGGTCTACTAGGCTCTTGTAGCTCTTAGGAACAGGGGAACGTAAACACAAATTTATACTACTACTTTTATCAATGAATACAAGAGATAAAAGGAAAAAGAGATGGATATCTCCCAGTTTCCTAAGATGTTAATGAAAGATTTAATTAGCAGCAGCAGCATTGTTGTACAATAAATCAATTAATCTCTCCTGCCCTTTCCCTTGTGAACCTTTTAAAAACTCACAATTAATTAATTGAAATCTTTTGTCACTTAATCATTGCCCTACAACCCTGAATTATCATGTGATGCAATAGAGTAAAATGCCATATTTTTGAAGCACATGGGATGACCCTTCTCTCTTGAATTAATTTACAGTGTTTTTGCAGAATAATTTATGCCAGACTCTGCTGCTTTGTTTGAAATTTGAAGGGACGTTCTCGCTGATATGCTTGTGGATGAGGAAGATATATCTACATATGAATACATCTAATTTATACATGTTCTGTAGCCATAAATATATAGCCATACAATGAGAATTATAATGTAATATATAACATGCAATACAATTTTTTCCCCACTGTTCATCTTGCAGCACGTCCTTCATACYTCAGTCCTGCAAATCAGATCACAGAGGGAGAAACATCTGTGCTGGAAGTGCTCCTATGAAGGAGACAACACTGACTTGGGGCAATTCCTTAACTTTGAAATGTAGGAAGACCTTAGCCATATTTTACCTCATATTTCTCACATATCAGAAGTCTTGTGTTTGAAGTGGAAGAAAAATGGAAGACTTGTCTTAATGCTGACTATTCAGAAGATAATCTGCTTAAAGAATGAAGTGGGGAGTAAGGGGATGAATATTTCATTCTGGTCTACTACAGGGTCCCAGATGTCCTTGAGCTCAGCCCTTGCTTGTTCCCTCAATTACTACATCTCTAAAAATAGGTCAATAAATCATGAAAGTTAATTAGGGTGTGTTGGATATCTGCAGAGAGAAAGTGGTGTTATTAATAGCTATCTTTTTATATCTTACCTTTATTCTTATTTATGGGTTAACATGCTAAACATGTAATTTCATGCAATACTCAAGGTGATTTCCACAAYTACCACAGCCCACTTTGGAATGCTGACATGGGAGAACTGCAGCCAGATGCTTCCCAAAGGTCAGCAGATGTTTGAATTACTTTTCTGCCATTAAGGTGACAATGATTATACTGTCTCTGCTGCTTCATGCTTTGTGGGTAGGGTTAAATATATTAAAATATAAAATAAAAATTCAGGAATGAATAATACATATTTATAAGAAATTCATATTGTTGGCAAAGTTTGTTTTGCTGACGCTGTTTATTAAAGCACAGGTGTGTGATAAAAGATTTCAGCTTGAAATAAATGTGCTCCTTAGCTTTGATGGGCTGTTCTTTACTTTTTCTTCTGCCTTTTATGAAGCAAATTCCATCTTTAACAAATTATCTACTAAAAAATAAGTAAGATGCTCTAAAGTATTTAAGTTGCCAAAAGCAATCCAAAGACTTGTCTTGGTTTTGGTTGTCRTCTTAAAAGTGCAGAATAAATTTTCACTTCACTGTAGTAAATGCACTTTGATTACTATTGTATACTTCATTTTTATGAGGAGATTCCAGATTGTGTTCTGAAATCTACAGTGAGGAGATGCTGTTTGGAAGGTCTTGGAGAAGAAAAAAAAAAGATGTTTTGCTAGCCAAGAACTAAACCAACAGGTGCCACATTGATGCAAGCAAGCACCTGACCTCGCCTATGCCAGTTTCAAAGCATATCCTTCTCCTTCACATGCCTTCTCTTGTGGGAATGCTGTAACAGAGAGCAGAGGAAAATCTCTTTGACAAAGGTAATTTGACTAACATTACAAAGGCCCTTCCTTCAGCTGCTTGCCTGATCTGCAGTCATATCTTTGCCAAAAGGATTTGTGCTTTCCCTTGTCCAGAGTGCCTCTTCTGAGCTAACGAAAACTTGGAAAGGAATTTCTTTAGAAAGAGTGTCTAGAAAGAAAAATGTTGAAAGGGACTAGATAACTATTCATGAAGTAATTGGGTGAAGGAACTCCAGCACTCTTGTTGCTGTGGCTGGCAGATACAGAGTCTCTTAGGTTTCATGTGAAAGACAAGCTTTAAGCTGAGTTCATCAGGCTGTAAGAAACCTGTTTCCTCCAGTTTTCAGTGAATCAGGATGATGTAGAGCATCTGCAACTATTCCTAGGACTGCTAAGCTAGAATTTACTTGAAAGTGAATGCGCTAAAGCATAATTTTGTCAATCAAATTATGCACAAGTTTTTTTTGTATAGTATATGGTAAAAGTGTAACCATTTTGATAAAAGTTCATCTTCTGCTTGGCACGTGGCTTTGTCCCTTATAAACAGGATATAAAAATATAAAGGACTTCTTCAGCTTCACACACTTATTACAGCACTTCATACTTACATGGGAATTTCTCCATGATGAGAACAAGGGAATAAAAATGAAAGTAAATAATTCTAAAATAAAATGGCTTTCAGACTAATTGACTGACTTGAAAGCAGTGCATTAATAAAAATGCTAAATGATTGTTCAGTTATTGAGAAATGGTATATATGTAAGTAAGTACAGATGGAGATTTGTTTCAGAAAAGTGACAGTAGTTTTTGATTTAAATGTTAGGGTTTTGATTTTTTCCCACAAGAAAGCAATGCTAGTATATTAGATATGGAAATGCAGGCTAACACATTTAGGGCAATGATTTTAAGGCAATAGATTAAAGTTTCATAGTGTTCTTTTCTGGAAAGCTCACAGCATCCTGCTGGGCATTATACTTGTCTTAGTAAAAGGAAATTCAAAGGATTATTATGAGGATAACCAAGTCAGAGAAATCTGGAACATCTTTGAGAGCTGAGAATAAATATGAGGCAGCTGAACCATTAAGAAATAGGCATTAGACAATGTAGGGGGGGGGTTATTTGTTTTATTGTTTTACAGCAACATTGTGAACCTGCTGTTTTCTATTCTTTGTGGGTTTTTCTTTTAATTAGCCCTGTGTTACAACCACTAAAGATACTGAAATAAAAACATTGCTTCAGCAGATGTTGCACTAGAAAATGGGTCCAGATAATTCAAGGTATTTGTTTCATTTAAATTATTTACTACTATTTCCAAAAGAAGTTCTTTTAGAAAAACCCAAGACTGGTAAAAACATGTGAGTTAATTCTTCCTAAAAGCAAATATTTCACTTATTGAAATTTGAAGCGGAGATACTATAGTTGATAAATGGGGCACTCTTTTTTTTTTTTTTTTTTTTTTGTATTCTATAACAATCCATCTGCATGAAAATTTCTGGGTTTTTGTTGTTTTGAATTTTTTGGTTTCTTGGGGTTTTTTAATGGACAGTAGGTAATATATGAAGCTATTGGGGAAAAAGAAGTTCTAAGTTGCAGAAATTTTCTCTCTTGCCTGCTTTCTTTGCAATATCTCTAGGACAAATATACCTTTTCAAATTTTTTGTGAGGCTACTTCCATTACCTTTGTGGATCCTTGTTTTCCTTATTTTACATGTCTGAAACTAATGATCTATTTTTTCATTGGATTCTTAACTTTTTTATTTTGGCTCTTATTTGTTAAGTTTATTATAATTTGAACTATTTTTGAAGCATTCTTAAAGGAAGATAAAATCTGATGGTCTGTTCTATGATATGGCAACACTGAACAATGCTATAAAATGGCATCCCATGGACTTAACAGTGAGCCACAGACAAAATCTATAGCTTTCACTGTGCTTCTTTTATGTTATAACTCTCAAGAAATTCCTGATGGGAATAGTCAGCATGAATTTACCAAGTGCAACCAACCAAACAGCTTGACCAACCCAATCAGCTTTTGAGATGAGATGGCTTGTTCTGTGGATAAAGGGAGTGCAATAAGTACTGTTAACTTTGATCGGTGTACCTGCTTTTCATTTAAGTATCTGCTGGAAATTTTGTGTTGCCATAATATTAAAACCACCTTCTTTGCAGAAGCTGTTCTATGAAACACTGAATATTCTAAGGAATATTTTTAACATTTTATATGATTATCCTCATAGCTTTTTTTTTCCTTTTTTTTTCTTTTGATGGTGCAAAACCTGGATTGTCCATGTTCATGTTATTGTTCTTGAATTTTAAGAGGAAGTTTTTCGTTATTGTATAAAGGATGTGGGTTGAAATTAATCCCTAATGAAGCTTCCTCTAAGCACTTCTCTCAATGACAAATTTTATCAACACCTTAAATATAGCTCATCTGTAYGTCAGAGGTCACAAAATAGCATAAACCCCATAGGATACCTAGAGAGAGGCTTGTATAAGTCTTAACTTGGAGGTCACTTTCCAATGTGATAGTGTGAGAGAGCTGGAGACTGTGTGCTATGTTCTTATCGCATTTTAACTGTTTTTTTAAATGTCGTCTTCCTTCATTAAACATCTGAACTCTAATTCACAAACATGTTTCTATTCACAGCATGTAAGTACAGCAGTATTTCATGGTGATATACTAGGAGACATTTGMTTCTTCGACCAGTTTTGTTGGTCTTATTGCTGAGAAGTTAATCTTCATGTAAAATATGTCAGTGAATTTCTTTGTAACCAGCTGAAGTATAGCTGTCCATTCTGATGGGAAAGGAAGCAGAATTTTGAGATATTTTGCCTCTTTTTTTTTTTTGTATTTTACTTGGCCTTCAGCAGTTTGTCTCCACAACTAATTCATTCCACTACCAGACAGTCATTCAGCTCCTACTTCTGCTTATAAGGAACCATTAGGTTAAAGGATGTTAGCTCTCATTTTGTCCTTCAATCTTGAACATTTTGATCAATCTCTAGCCTTGAAATTACCCCACTGGCCATATTTCAAGGTGGTTTTTATTGGACCTTAGCTACCATACAAGGCAGCTCATCTAAAAGTCAACCAGAAGTGGATATCAATTACTTATATTAAGAAATATAAATAGCTGAATAGGTCTTAGGTTAACCATTGATACTAAAGTTTAGGGAAAGTAACAATGACTAATTTTTTATTTTATGTTCTCTTCTGAATAAAAAGGTATTGGTTCTTGGGAGGAGCAGAGGGGAACCTAAAAGAGAATGGCTGGTTCAGCCAGTCTTTCCAAGTGTTGCTGTTGTCAAATACATTTCCAAGATGCGTTTGTGTTTCAAACAAGTGTGCCATGCCCTACAAAAGAAAATAAACCCAAAGTAACCTGCTTTCACTGTATTTTGAAAACCCTAGTGGTCTTCATTATAGGCAGATAGGTATAGATTTTGTATGAAAGGATAGGGACAGCTGTGGTATCTTCCTCTGTTCAGAATTATGCAGGCACTTATTGGGGAGAAAGTCAAGCTGTTTTCAGAAGCATTTTATTATATGTTCTTCAATTATGTAGTAGTAAGATATTCAGAAGTAATTTATTCTTTGCCTCAATGGCTATGTGCTTATTATTATTATAGTTTGGATGGAAAGTGGCTCGGTAAAAAGAAGGCAAAGTTCCTGTACTGTGTAGTAGTCTAGAGCTACCTCTCAGATCTTGGCTTCTTGCACTAAATCTGTCTTGCCTCAAACAGTGAATAAATGTCTGACTTTTCCCCGGGCCCCGCATGTAATGTAGATCTTTAGAAAAGTTATTTCTGAACTGGTTGCACTTGTGCTTAACTGTGCAAAGCAAATAAGAGTTATTACTAAAGGGAGTGGCATTCACTTCAGCTGCTGTGGTTGGTTTGACAGGGACAAGTAATCAAAGCCATCAGCTGTCACAATTCAGACTGGTTTATTAAGTGATATCAACRGCAATTTACATAATTGAATGGGAGCAACTAAAGTGGTCAAATTGTCCTTTTTTTATAGCATGTGTCTGATTTTGCCAGTATCCTCTGGCTGCAAACCTTTAAATCCTGCCTAGCTTACATTGCTAGAGTTTGCAAGAGCGGGTCTAATCTGCGGTTCCCAAGGGCAGAGGATAAATTAATTTTTAATAATAGCAAWAAGAATAATAGAAAATGAGTCTGGAGCTACCATGGGACACATGACATAGTTCAGAATACTTTCCAAAGAAAGCTGTTTCTGTGAAATCTGTAGGGTAGGTGATTACTAGTGGGAACTAAGAAGTTGATTATTAATCTAACTTTTCTAATAATAAGAACAGCTGAACCTTGGATGATAATGATTATAATGGGCATAAAATAGCCACTTCTATATTAAATGCCCATAAAACCACTAGAATTTACAGTTTAGAGTATGATGATGAACGCAGCTGGGAGGCAGTAGTTTCTGTGTCTGTATTCAACTTTCAAAATACGAAAGTTAGATTATTTGACAAAATTTTTCATTTAGTTTTCACTGTTTTGCAATATCCCACCTTGACTACTTTTTTTTTAGGTTTTTGTAACAGTATTTTAATGCAGAAACATTCCTTGCTGTGATGCTGAATTGATTTCTGCTTTTTTTTCTTTTATATATTATCTGTATTCTTTACAAATACATTTGGAACTCTGTAGACTATTTTGTATAAATATATAGTTCCTAGGTATTTTTCCCAGTACTTTTTCCCTGCCCTGATAGGCAGAAAGATAAAACACATTCCAAAGCTCTAAGGTGGGGGTACAAGGCCCCTATCCTGTCTTGGAAMCTGAACCCTGGGAACCAAGGTCAAAACCAGCTCTTTGAGACACATTTTTGTCAACAATGTTTAGTCCCTGAAAAGTGGGGGTGGGATTCAGAGAGGGTTGGACCGGGGGAAATTGCCTCACCACTTACATCTCTAATTGGTGATTTTTGTCAATTATACTAATTTGCTAAACTTATAAAACTGTATTCACCCCGTGGTGGGATGGGCATTTTGTGGACATTTTCCATATCTGCCCCTGGAGGCCTCCAATAAAGACCGTCTTTTATATTTCCTCCTATACTAATATTATCTTGAAAGTGTGTGTTGTTTCATTTCTAGGTTCTTTAAGGCATCAATCTAATTAACTATTTCCAGGGAGAAGTCTTATCTCAATGTTCAAACAGCCAATCCAGTTGTAATGACAGAGAGATTAGACATCATGGCCACACTTTAGCAACTCATCTTGATTCCATCAATTTTTATCAACACTGGAGGGAGATGAAAAGCATACCAATAGTATTAGTTTAACACTGCATATTTTCAACTATGTTTTTATTGAAAACTCTCCCAGCTCTAAGCAAGCAACATAAATATAAAACTGCTTAGGCTATTAGCCAAATAAATTTATCTTAAATAAAACATTTATGCATTTCATTGTTGGATTTGTTTGAGATGCAGTGAAATAATTAGAAGCAGTGCTTTCTCCTTTTTATAGCCCCTAGTTATTGTTTAAAATATATTATTTATATGCATATATATACATTTTAGATTTTGTCTAGTTTAGACATCTCAAATATTTTTTTCTCAAGTCTTTCAAGGTCTGTTTTGAAATCTGGGATTATTTTCCAAATGCAATGAATAATCATACACTCATAAACATTTGCAATATTAGTATACATTTATATTCAAAATATAAAAAGTAAGTATATTCCTTATAAAAAAAAATCAGTATATTTTGGTGTCAATTTGTCATTGGATCCTCATTTTGGACAGAATAATTTTGATGTGTCTGGAAACAAACCAACCAACCAAAAGCCCCAATTATATTATTACTATTTTACTTTACTTTTAATTTTAAAAATTACCTCTCTGCATCTGCCCTGAATCAAATTTGTTCTGGTTTGTTCTTGGATACCTTCCTTAAGATGGATTTCTGCTCAAATTTCATTTAACAGTCTTTGCATTTGCCTTAGGGGGTTTTCCATACTTTTCTTCCATTCCCAGTAGAAACCTTATTTGTTTGGTATATTGGCTTTGGTTCAGTTGATTCTCAAGCATTTCTTGTTCATAATTATTTTGTATGYATCCACCTACAGCTTCCAATCTAAAGCCATGAAGTCTAATTTAGAGAAAAAATTTCTGCTGCCTGTCTAAATAACAGTGAGTCTTCCTCATTAGTCAGTCCTATCGTAATTATTTTACATTGTAGTCTAACTAATGTCACATATGTATTTTTTGAGTAGCATATTCAGTGCTTCATGTTATTTCTGTAAATATTATAACTTTATTAAGTGCCTTAATGCATCTTTTGCATAGCCTGGAATTTTTTTTTTTGTTTATTTATGTGTGTGATAATCTTAATTTGATGTTTTTCTGCATACAGTGATCTATTATGAGAGTAATTGCTTTAGCCAAATTTGAGTGTCCAGAAGAATTGGACAACATGTATGAATGGAGTAAATGTCAGTCATTTACATTTTAATTATGAAATATTAGTGCACAAACCCCATGTTGAATTGTGTGTCTTCTGAACCTAATTGCATCATGTAGTTAATATTGATTGCACTTTTGTTAGTGACAGCAGAACACAGCCATTAGTTACTAAGTCAATTCTTTTTTTGCTTCAGGGATGCTTGATGCCATAGTCATGATTAAACACAACTTCCATCTGTTCTAGCCTTAACCAAGTTATATCTGACCCAAACAGAGAGTGGAATGATTCCAGACTCTATCACATTGCTTGGCTCAATGTTTTTYGCTGTGGTAACTGTTTAATTTCATTTAAAAGTCTGGCAATAAAAGTCTTTCAGTTTTAAGAGGAGAAATAAAGCTTTCAAAAAACATCACAAATGAAAGAGACAGTTGTTCAATGTGAACAGAGATCACCAAACATTGACTTCATCCCCATTAGATCATATAATGTTTTATGGTGTTATTTCATGTACTCGTTATGTACTTATAATCATAGAATACCTTGAGTTGGAAGGGACCTTTGAGATCATCTTGTTCCAACCCCCTTCCTTGGCAGGGACATCTTCCACTAGAACAAGCTGCTCAAAGCCCCACCCAACCTGGCCTTAAACACTTACAGTGATGGGGCAGCCACAGCTTCTCTGGGCTACCTGTGGCAGTGACCCACCATCCTCACGGTAGAGAATTTCTTCTTAATATCTAATCTAAATCTTCCCTCTTCCAGTTTAGAAGTGATCCTCAAATATTTCACCTGCTTTATTCCATTTATATTTTTATATCTCTTAACATCTCTGAAGCATTTTTTCCTTCTTCTTTGCTTCACTATAATTAGCTGCTGCTGTTGAAAACATATTGACTCTGCAATTTCTTCTGCCTTGTTCCTATGTGTGATAGTAGGAATGACAATGCTGATGTTCAAATTCATAAAGCCTCATAAAAGCTTCCCCCTCCTTCCTGCTCTCCCCCTAATAATATTTGTTTATATGGCTTTTGGCAGGCTAATAAAGCCCCCTTTCTTTTTCAGCAAAATGAATATCTCAAAACACTTGAGATGGACAGGTATAGGACGGTAATGATTCATGATGGGAATATTGGTGCTGTGATGCAAAATAAGCTGCTACAGAAGACACTCTAGTTCTCACTGRGGGATGCAAATAGTTGCACTTATGAGGAAAATCTGTGTCCTTTTACTCATTGCTGTTTGATTGAGTCTGCCATCTCACAGCTAAAAGTAAAATTTTCATCTTTTTAAAGGGAGTGAACAAAGTTCAGAATCTTTGCATTTATACTGTTCTGTGTGTAACAAGATTTTAAGCTATCAGCAGGGTAAAATAATTACAAGAAAGATGCTGTCACATTATATTGGTATTCTAGTTTGGTATGGAAAGTGTGCAAGCTTTTTGTTTGTTTTTTTTTTTGTTTATTTGTTTGGGTTTGGTTGGTTGGTTGGTTTTTTGGGTTTTCTTAGACAGACAGAAATTACATCATGCACAAGAGGAAAAGGTACTTTAGGAGCAGTCAGTGCGTGCAAACCCATGAAAGTTATTTAGAAGTCTATAACCTTCAGCSAGTTTTGCTCATTCAAGCTTCTAAACAAAACATAAAATGTCTTACAGACTCAAATGAAATTAGTTCACTCTGTGTTGAATCAGAGAAGGGTGATAAATATGTTCAGGTCAGTGAAAATGGAGGTGCAAAGCAAGACAAGAAACTTCAGTGGAAAGAAAAGGAAGTCAAGTGCCAAATGTGAAGAATGAAAGGAGGCACCTCATGTTATTCCCAGAAAGTTTTAATCTTCATATTAATTTAGTAATTTGTGGGAATTTRTGTATTAGATCAAATAAGTGAGCTAGTTTGCCTGGTACCCTCCCTTTGAAAGTTTTCAGCTTAGATAACTCCTACAGACAAGCATGGAAATTAAATCAATTAGAAGTTGATGGATGCCCTAAGTCTTCACATCCCTTGATTATAAGTGTGCTTGCAGTTATGCATTTAGAATTTATATAAATATAATTCATTTATATATGTGTGAATGCATATGTATGTGTGTAAAATAGATGAAGAGTGAACTCTTCACATAATCTTTATACTATAATAAAATAGGTAAAAAAGGTTTTCAGGAGCACTCTTCTGGCCTCTTTTTATCTCAGAGACCACTAAAGAAATGATCAACTATCGATCAGACTAAGCTGACTCTTGCACATTTCTGCATTGTCTAAAGTACAGTCTCCCTCCCTTCAGCTGTATTGTCCTAGGTTACAATATAAGACGTAACCAAAAGCATGTATTCATTTATCATGTTCACAAGCTGTTAAAGCAGGTGGGGCAGTGCTCGTTATCTCCTACCATGACTCATCCCTGACAGCTCCCTCCGGGGGCTGTCTCTGTTTAACGAGCAATCAAGGACCCACCGCATGGCTCATAGAATTACATCAGCCCATTGTGGGATGCTCCGCCCAGGGGGAGGAGCCAAGCATTCCCACCTGGATATAATCTGGRGTTTGGAACAGCATGAGCAGCCCTTACCTCTTGGATTCCCAGGGGATAGGAGCTACTGCTGGACCTTCAGGTGAAGACCAGACTCTTCTACAGGATCACCACTTCAACAGGACCACTTCATCTGGACTGCTACCACCACCCTGACTAACAGGGTGTCAGGTTGTATCCTGGCTCTGTCAGTGTTCTTGTACTATTGCATTTATTTTAATTTTCCTATTAAATTATAATTCTGACTTGCGATCTCCCACTGGTTTGTTTTCAGACTAGTACACATATTTGTCTCTTTAGCCTTTCTTTGGGAATTACTCTTGTAGATACAGCTAATTATACAAGAAACTGCAGGAAGGGTAGAAAAGTGAATACCAGATGGTGCTTAAATCAGGATTAGTACATTACTATGTCAAGCTTTTGCAACCTCTGTATTTTCACAAGTTTACTACTGACAGAGACGCTTAAGAGAGAAAAATTTTGCATGACAAATGTGAAAAAAATCAGTAGAATGGCTTTACTAAACTGACAAACCATTCCCTGAAGTTTTGTTGTATAAACTTTTTCCTTAAAATGACAGTTCAAAGGTAACAGAATGTTACAGTAATAAGATGTAAATCAACTTTGTAKGTTCTTTCCTTTATGTACATGCAGCACAGTATTAAATTAGAACTGAAATGGTAAAATATGGTTTTGGTTTTTATTTTATTGTCTCTGCATTGTATTCACCTGTATTTAGACCGTTTTTTTCTTTGTACTCCTTATGGTAATTCACCTAGGAAATCAGCTCTTTGCAAACAAAAGTATGCATTGTTTCTGTTTGTGGGATTTGGATGAGTACATAGTTAAATATGGAAACATAATATGGGGATAGGAAAACATTCTTTGTTTGCCAGTAAAGGATGTGGGCAATCACTAGAACATATGGAAATCCTTATTTGATTAAAAAGCAATAGCTATGTTTTATTAAGAGTAAACCACCAAAAAGCTGGTGCTTGGAAAGCTTTTGTCTTGGGTCTAGCTTCTACTGTTAACATCTGAAAACTTCCTGGGTTTAAATGCTAAAAGAAGTGGACCATGTGCAAAACCAAGAAACTTCTTGAGGTCAGAGAAAGTGGCCACTAATTGTGTTRAACACGATAAAACCTAATTACTAACCTAATTACTGGAGATATTCCATCTTTTAGCTTTTCTGAGAGCATTARAATAGACTCAGAACCTCTTAATCCTGAGAGACTTGCTGCCTTAAACTAAACTGGGTTGTGTGTTCTGGGCTTGGCATGAATCTACTCTCTTTAGGCATGTGTTTTCCAGTTTAGGAGACAGTTCCCCAAAAATAAAATGCAGAATATGATCTCCCTGGTAAGAAATAGAAAAATAGTGAATAGAGACAGTAGTAGAATAGGATTGCTTTTTCTGTGAAAACATAATAAGGAAAAATCTGAGGCAGGCTGCCAACTGAACTTAAAAAATGTAATAATAATGAATAATAGTGGTATAATAAAATGGACATATTGCAACCAGTATCATTATTTTGATGAGATGACTGATGCGTGCAATGACTTCCTCTGCTGTCTGGTACTTTCTATCAGAGATGTGACCTTTGCTAGACAGGCTGACAGCTTTATTGGAAGTGAATGTCTAAGCACATATGTAATTTTTTCTTCCATATGGTTGTAAACACACAATTATTCAATGTATTAAAATCAGTAAAAGAATCATGATCATCTTATCATGGAGTTTCTTAACTATTGAGAAATGGAAAAATAAATTTTTACATGACCTTAAAGGAAAGATGTAGTTTATAGTACAAAAATTTGTAAAATACCACTCAGTTTGTGAGGTTGGGTGGGGAAATCTGATAATACTCACAGAAAAATTGTTCCTTACTAATGAAATTCATCATCTAAATAGTGAGGGGTCAGGCAGAACTTGAACAATTTTCTTTTTTCCTTGCTAGTTGCTCAGATACTGGGACAGGGATCTGTTTCATGACTTTTGTAATGCACAGTTCCTGTCTAGTTAATTATAATAACTCCTGGTTTGAGATACGTAAATGAAACAGTAGACATTAAACAAATCCCTTTTTCTCATATAAACTGCTGATAATAGGCATGTGAATAGCTCCAGGTGAGCCAAATCTATTTGGTTTTAATTCCTAAATTTCATCAATATTTTTGCTTCGGTTATATTATCATGCCAGTATGTATCTGTATTTTTCCATAAACTGCAATTTGTTTATAGGAAGAATCTACAATGTAAGACATGCATAAAAATAAGTGGATACATTTGTGGCAAAATGTGAAAATTATTTGGGTTTATTTATTTATTAGATGTAATCCCCAGTCATAAATATTTCAAATGTTCATAAGAGTACTTGTATTGGTAGGTACTCCACAGTGAACTACTATTAACTTGAAATACAAAAGTGGAATAAGAGCTAAAACACTTGACTATTCATTATTTCCCATGTAGACTATAAACAAGGTATAAGTGGCTGCCAACATAAAAAATTAATTATATATGTCTAGTGAATACAATTAACAGAATATTTTGGTTTAGATGGATGAAATCTAAACCTAAACGCGTATTTTAACTATTGTTCCTGTTGGGAAACAATTCTGTTCAAAGTTCAGGTGCCATTATCCATGGGGATAATGCAAGCCAACAAGGTAGGTGTATCACGTATATACATTCATGTTTTAGCCTGTCAATGCATTACTGTGTGTTTGGCTTTCCTTTGGAAAATTATTCTTTCTGTCACTGCCCTCAAGCCAGTCTGTGTTTTGTTTGTATGGAATACTGATAATTTATTCAGAACTACTCTAGCTGACTTTAAGGTTTGTTCTCACACTAACTATTTCACATATTATGAATGGCAATGTGTGGCTATTTACTGCTCTTATCTCAATTTGGGAAAGAATCATGTCTAAATTAAAAAAACCAGAGATATGAATCATAATTTTGATTTAATACTCTTTATTTCAATAAATTGCTCAATAAGCTTCATTTAAGAGTAGCTATACAAATAATGTTTGTGACTAAACATCTTATTTTAAATGTAAAAATTTCTTCTTAGACTATTTACTACTGCAGATTGTTTTCTATATTTTTCTTTAAACCTTTCAGTAATGTCATTCTGTTTGAGGATTCTTTTAAAAGGATCTGGTGGTAAAAGAGGCCCAGTGACCATCTGTCATGGTTTAATATAGCTGGGAGTTGTAGTTAAGGAGGTGATTCAGCTACGGAAGTGATTCTTTGCAAAGAGGTGCTTACAGCTTCCTCTGGACCTGACAGAACCAATCARCTCGCTRGTTTAAATATTGGCAATTTCTTAAGCCACTTAAAGAGCTTGATACGCCTCTGTGATCCACATTTTAAGAACAAACAAACCCCGAGAAAGTCTCTCTTGTTTCCGGTTCTCGGACAGGTAACTTGGGGGCCCGTGGCACGGCCCAGCGGGGCCGGGCCCTGCTTGGTGTGGCCCGGCCGGCTCGGCTGCAGCACGAATTAGCTAAGATCTCAGCCGCTCCTGCTTCGCTGGATACCCGGCACAGCCCCCTCAGTGCAGGTCGGGCCAGCCAGGAGACAGCCACCCTGGAGCTGTGCGGCCCTGCTCCCTGTGGGCCGGCCTCCCTCCCCAGCCCTGCTCCGTGCAGGCAGCCTGTGGCGCGGCTCGGCCAGCCAGACCAGCTCTCACCTAGTGCGGCCGAAATTCATCTGAAGCCGCTGCCCGGAAAAAGATCGTGTTACTAACAGAGATAAGCAAATTCCAGCTGCAATGCCCGGGTGAGATTAACTCTTTTAGTCCTGTAAGTTTCTTCCAGAACAGATGAAGCCTGCAGACATCAATCCTCTCCTAAGTCAAAGGGAAGGGAAAAGTGAAGGCATGTGAAGAAAACACCATAGAGACACCAAAGTCAGTAAGAAAGAAGAGCTGAAACCCTGAGAGAAAGGAGAATGAGGAGATGCTTCAATCCTAGAAGCTGAAATTCTGTAGTAAAGCTATGGTGATAGACTATGGTACATCAGAATACCCGTTGCAATTTCATGAAAGCATGGGGGGTAGAGCGTTCAAACTGCAACTATGAGCAAAAGTACCTGTGCTAAAACAAGCAAATGTTGAAGTAGCTGTGATTTGATGTGAGCAAAAGTACCTATGCTGAAATAAGCAAATGCTGAAGTAGCTGTAATTTGATGACAAACTTGAACAGAGATCCCACGGAAAAAAAGGACCTCTGTTCCTAGAGATGAAGATGCTCTCAGAGATATTGTTCTTATCCCTCTTAGGCACTTTGATAGGTGAAGAAAACTTTTTTGCTTCTTTTTTGCTTCTGAACAGCTTGTCCTTAAAATGATACCCCATTAGCTAAGACTGAACCCTCGGAAGCAGTTGTGGGGAAAGCTGTAAGTCGAGGGAAAAGACTTTCACATGCAAGCAGAGAACCATCCCGGGCGGCTGTCTTGCTGTGAYGTTAAAGCCACGAGAGACTGTTTCTTGTGGAGATGTCTCCATAGCATGAGCAAGAGAGACTCCTCTCCCTAAGTGAACTGAAAAAGATTATTATAGAGGTGATAAGCTGACTGAAATCTCAAGGATTGTTTTGTTATGTTGTCAGTAGAAGAAAGGAAAAGGTGGGGGGAAGAGAAGTGTTCTGAAGGTTCAGTCTGGTTTTTTTCCCTTTCTTTTAAGTCTGTTAATAAACTTCTTTATATTCTTCTAAGTTTTGTGCCTGCCTTGTTTTCTCCTAATTCTTATCTCACAGAAAGAAAATAAGTAAGTTATGGATATTTTAAACTAAACCACTACACTCAATTGGTGTTTCTGCCTGGGTTATGAACTAAACCTGCTACACCATCACAGATTATTTCCTGGGCTCTTCAGTACTATGATTAACATAATACAATATAAATCTCAGCTGACTTTCTAGTTTTTAGGTGGTTTTGGGGTGTTAACCTTCATTAAAATAGTGTCAGTGAAGAGTAGCCACTGTGATCTTACAGGCTAGATCAGTGATTAGCGGAAAAATTAAGTATAGTTTAACTCCATGTTTTAGGTTACAGTAGAAATTGTCACAGTACCCCTGAACTCCATACATATGAGTAAACTTTGCTATTTAAATCAAGTTGTTGAATGCTGTTAAGGTTTTACTACATTTGAGGCAATATTTTTTTTCAAACAGATGTCTTCCTCAACTTCTCTGATATGTCTTCATTTACCAGAGTGCTGCTTCCTTGAATAACATAAATGCAAAATGTTTTGGTATAATTTAAATTCCACAGGAATTAATTCATAAAGCTACTTAGGGGGCACACTCTTCAGGGTTTGATTGGAGTTGCTTGAATATTTCCTGAATTTCTGTACTAGTGATAATATATGATCTCTTCCTAAGAATGTATGGAAAGAGTCAGAATCAGAGCATAGCAAATTTGGAAATGTGCAACTAGAAGCTTGTGTAAAAGCTGGAATCTGTTAAGAACCCATTGCCTGCTGCCTCAGTTGATACTCTGTGTTGAGAATGTAGCATTGATTATTCCAATTTTCCAGACTATTCCTCACTCTTCTAAACAATTAAGTAGAATAGAAAAAAATTTTATAACTAATTTTAAATAGCTATGGCATGTCTCTTCTCAGTTTTTTATTATACTATTTATTGTGTATAAATATACATATTCTTACAATTTATGTCTCTTTCTTCCTCTCTTTCCTGCTTATCTCTTTATATCTTTTATATCTAGAGAGAAGCACCTCTATGAGTGAAGGTCCTTTTTAAAGGAAAAGTTGTTACATTTTCTCATGTGTACAGCCTCCCATCTTACTATCTGCACTTTCTCTAGGGTACCTCAAAGATCTCTATTTCCAGTACACAAGTCTTAGTTTCAGTGGCCTGACCTTTTCTAGTAGAATAATATTCCTCATGAGCATTTCCTACTAGATCTACTACTGAACTCAATGAATATATGATCTTTCTTGATAGTGAAATGGGAGCTGAGTACCTTTGAATCTAGCCAAGGATTCAGAAAAGTTTGACTTCTGAGTAAGGCTTTGCCCAACAAACTAACTTTGCCTTTAAGGTCCATAAATCATGAAGTACTTCTTTGGTCTTGGGCCAGGAGACTCGGCACTATGCACAACCATGCCATTGATTTGCTGGTGTGTCATTGTATCTCCAAAGGGTAATGCCATAAATATCTTCATACTTTACTGCAGATAATGGGTAGCAGACTCCCTGGCTCTTCTCTTAAACCTGTCAGCAAAAAGTTGCAGAGTTCCCACAGCTTCTTTGAGTTCTCTCTAGTGATGCCTAGGCTTGTTCCAAGAAAGATGATACATCTTAGTATCTCCAGAATCTCGTAAATGCAAAAGAAAAGGCTGCTGCTTTTTCCCCATTAAAATCACATATTTTATATACTTAGTTTGAGCAGTCACTTGATCATACAATTTGACTTTCTGCACATTAGATGGCCAGAGGTCCATGATATTGCTGTCTTACCCATGCATTAAGCTCAATAATTTGAATAACTTGTTTCCTGAAGCCTTCAGGAATCTCTAGAACAAACTTACTTATTTCTCAAAACTTAATATCTGAAGTCCATTTTTAAAACTCTGTTATCTGTGAGCTGCACAGCTAAATAACATGGTTCTCCAAAAAGACCAGCAATTCAGCACTACCCACAGAAGGACAAAGGATATCTACCTTAGCAAGTACTAGAGAGCCAAGGCTACTGCAGATATTTATCTCAAGGGGGTCAGATGCTGGTCAAGCACCAGTATGCCACGACCTTCCTAGAGAGAGCGTCCTGCAAAGAACAACTCTTCTAGGGGCGAGGGCAAACCCCCCTGGACAGCGAGTGATCTCAGCAAGTGTAGCGATTTCTCAGCTACAAGTGATTCCAGCTCCTGTGATTTCAGCTCTTTGCGAGATCACCCGAGGCAAACTTGGGGACAGAGAGACAGGAGGCCTGTGTGGCAATTCCACAGAGGCAGCTTTAATTGTCCAGCAGTCCCTGCGAAGGGGAGGCCAGGGACAGACGCTCCCTATCTTTCAGGGCAGACTCAGGGCCTTTTTATGGGGAAGGCAGGGGGTGAGGTAGAAACCAATTACCCAACTAGATACAAGGTATTACCACAGGGGAACAAGGCATGCTGGGGGTGGTCACCATAACGACAAGTGAGTTGCTGGAGAGAGTCMTTTTGCCCTCAGGCTTCTCTCCTCCAAGGGAGCACAGAGGGCTCTTGTGCCAAGAGTTCACAGCCCTGCACAGATATTTGCACTATATTTTTAGATTAAAAGTTAGATTACGCTATCGAAATAAAAACTGGCAATTTCTGAAGTTTCACTTGGTAATGAAAGAACTCTCTATTTTTATCCTTTGTCATGGGCTCTTATGGCAGTTAATCCAGCTAGTGTGGATATAAAATCACACAATTGATGGAATATTTCGTACCAGACATTTACTCTATCATTGTTCCAATAACTGAAGAATAGTGATAAGATTAATAAAGAAAAAAATAATTACTTACATAACATGACAGTTGCTGATATATTGTCTTACTTGAAGCTACCAGTATATGGAAACACTTAAAATTCTTCCAGTAATCCAGTCCTGTTTGCAGTAACATCAGTTGATTATTTTTCTTTTCTATTAACAGAATATGAATCAGGATTTTCCATTTAGTTTAGCTATGAATCCTTTTTGCCAATGAACTACTTGTATCTTTAAAAAAATAACAAATTAGATTTCTATTTTAAAGTACTAGTTGTTAAAAGGAAAGACAGACAAGATATTAATGAACAAAGAATTGAGTGGATGAAGCCCTATTGAAGGGTGATTTTCTTTCTGGCTGTGAAGTTGCTTCACAACAGACATTATACTGATTATAGGGAGCATACAGACATGGGACAGGTTATGCTGCCCATGTGTGATTGCCCCCAAAAGCGATCAAAACCCTTGCCTGATTTACTTCAGCTTTCCTAGCAGCACCTTTATCATACAAAAGTAACAATACACCAGAAAACATAGACTGCAAGTCTTATGGATGTTGGCATCTATTTTACAATTTCATTTAATTCAGTTTTGGAATATAATGCAGGGATGCCATAAGAATGCTGATAATGTGGTTGGTATTTGTAATTCTACATGGTAGAATGACCAGAGTTTCTATTTTTTGGTGTTTGTTTTCATTTCTATATATGTGTTTTCCTTCTGCTTTCCTTCTTTGTGATCTATTTTCTTTTATTTGCACTGCATTAAGGAAGTAATTAATTTTTGCCAAAGGCTTGACTTGTATGTGTTTACAGTGTACTTATTCTTAAGGTTAACCATTCTGACTAGTTTTGTAAGATTGTCAGTTTTACATAAAATCCTGCATAAAAACTTGCATTCAGTCCTAATCCCTAAAGTGGTAGAATCCAAAAAAGAAGTAGAAATGAAGCTTTTTAGGGGTTTAACTTAAGTCAAATTTGTTAGAAATGGTCAAGAAATCATTTAATTTTCCCTTATCCTTTTTTGTTTTGATTTTAGATTTTATAAATGATGCTGTTTTATTACAAAAGACGCAAGATAAATCCATTGTGAGTCTTCTACTCTCTAGTTCTATATTTAGAGTTAACAAAATTTTTGAGAATAGAACTTTGCTCATTATTAAAAAAATTTAAAAATGTAAATACTAGGGGCAAAAAAACCCAGATAAAATTTGTAACTAACTAGATTTTTCCGCTTCATAAATGTTTTACATTCAACCAATTCAAAATACTTCCATGCTGAAATTTTGCAGAAAAATACGACAGACACACTTTTGATAATTTTTTCCGATGAGCCGTATAGTCATCAATGATGTGGAAGAATCAAATGCTAATTCTTTATTCTGCGTGACCATAGGTGGCCCAGACAAGAGATTGCTTTCTTTCACAACCTAGATAAGTAGTCTAACAGCCGGTTCATGAACTCAATCTTTTTCTTGTTGGTCCAATGAATATTGAGCTTTTTGTGTGGTTTTCTTTCAAGACTTGAGAGAGTAAGTCAACATTGAATACTGAGATGGTTCTGAGTAAAAACTGGAACATGTACTCTTCTTCCAACTTTCAGACTGTTAAGAATTTTACCAAAAATATTTTTTCTCCAAACCTCACAAGATTTTCACATTAAAAATCCTTGAAACTAGTGGAGCATCCCAATGAGAACTTTGTATATCAACATCATGTTTTCTGACTAAACAAAACAAAAACCCTTTGAATTTCTACTTTATTCAAGAAAAAAATGCTGTTAAACCAGCTCAGACATTTACGAAGACACAGAAATGACTGTTTATCTTATTTTTTATTTTTTTCTTTTCCCCCCAAATCTTGTAATTAAAATAAGGGATAGAAATTTGACAGGTAATCAGAGCTATCAATAAAAAAATTCTTTATTGCTATARCATTCTACTGTCTTGATAACTTTTATATACATTATTAACCTTTTCTAGCATCCATCTGTCTTTGCTAAGGATGCCTAATTGTGAAAATTTCACACTTCTGAGAAACTTAAAATACAAGATTAAAAAAAACCCACAAAACCATCCAAAAGAACAAACAACTAAACCAAAAACAAACAAAAAAACTGCCTGAAATTTTAGGCTTAATCTTATATAAAGGTGAAAAAATCCTTTGTTTCTGAGAATTGTAAGCAAACATGCTAATATTTCACATGCAAAATCCATTAATACTTTCTCTTGCAGTCTGGAATACAGTGAATTATTTCTTGGGAAAATCTGCTCTATTTTTAATGCTCTGTAATCATATATCTGTTAATGGTCTTCCAGCTCTGATGCTCAAACCAAAGCTAAATGCACACAAAAAATGGTTTTTTAAAAGAGGAAGAGCTTTCTTTTGTATTAAATTGCATTAATTTCATGCCACTGGGCTTTAAGTTCTGTTCCTTTAAATTGCTATGTAAAAAGGCATATGAGCATAGGGCCATTGAGATCTGTTTCTGCTGATGTCAAAAGAATTTATATGCAGGGGAACTGAGCACAGTGCTGAAATATAGTAATATAAAACATAAATATAGAAATATAAACCACAAATATGCAAAATAGGTACATTAAACTCTATAAATCATAGTTAATTGGATGGGGCTTGCTTTAATTTAATTAGATGTGGCTTTCTGGCCCTAATGCCCAGAAAATATTCTGGTCTTAAGCTAATTGTTTCTATAAAATGCCAATGTTATATTTCAGTTGTCACTGCAACTGTTCATTCTTGTGGTTTGTAGGGTTAAACACAAGGAACTATGAAAAAATGTGGGATTCCTCTTATTGTAAGCTTTGTCTGGGAAGAATAATAATCCTGAGCTGAGAGAAGCAATTCCCATTGTCTTCCCTGGAGAATGAAACTCCATATCATCCAAATGCTCTTTTATCCCAGAAATAGGTTTCAATAGAAAGAAAAAGTATACTGGCTAATATGGTTTTTTTTAAATTTATATTTCAATTTCCCATTGTCCCTAATCAGATCTTAAACTCTCTGAGACAAAGCCCTGTAAACAAAGCCCTAGTAATAATTATGCCTGTAAAGAAAATTATATCTGAGAGTATAAGTTGACAACAGCTAAATTAAGGTTTTTTTCTTTCTTTTTTTCTTTCTCTCCTTGTCTTCATATGAAGTATCACTCCCATCCAGTGCACATTAAGAAAGGATATTTTTCTGTTAGTTATATCTGGTGTCACGTGCACATCCCCTAAATGTGGGAGGATGAAGCTTCCCTGATATGACAGAGTTGGCTCAAGTAGCTAAGTTCATGGATGAAGTAGAAAAAGAACCTCACCGACTCACAAAACTGGTTCCTAATACTGGACATGATCAAAGTGGAAACATCCAAAATAGACACAGATACAGCCAAGAGTAATATTTCAAGAGAAACACTTATGAGTGAGTTCAAACGTGTGCATTATTGCTTTTAAAATACATTGGCATTTTGCAAGTAGAACTGGAATATTAAATTTACATAAAATATACATAAATAAAGAAAAAATAACATAAATCTTTTTTGAAATCTGGCAAAAAACCCTAAGCAATTATATGCTATAAGGTACATAAGTTTTTTCAGGACTTTTGTTTGGCAACGGTGAAAGTGTGGGGCTTAATTGATAAGGAAAACCATATTTACAAAAAGAAACATCAACAACAAACAACCTTCAAAGCAAAGAACAAGAGAGGGCATTCCATGATTACTAAGGACTCYCAGTTATTAATTTTTCAGTTTTATTTATTATTTAGAAATGTATAACCATTCACACTGGTCTAGAACCTAAATGTTAAGTACCTACAAGGGGCATAAAAGTATTCAAGCAACCAGAGAAGTTTAAAAACTCTTTTAATTATTTGAAATAGAGTAAAATTCAGAACATTACAAATAAATCTTCTTATTCTGAAATTCTAAGAGCTACGGTTAGCAGAAAATGATTAGCAGACAGGAAGCTGTCAGAATTTAATCATGTGACAGTATTATTCTAAGGTTTTTTCCTCACTTCCAGATTGCAGTTTCAGTCTTCCAGAGGATTCACTCTTTTCAGATTATTTTGGTGTGAATGTAAATAAAGGCAAATCTGTTTACACTTGACATTTTGAATAATCCTTTTGTCTTGGGCACAGGTGAAGGAGGAGTACAAGATGCAAGAGACTGTTGTAGCTGCAAAATTTAGCTATTAATTCTTCTGAGAATTGCCAGTAATTTGTTTGGGGAGAATTTTCTTCTTACATCTGGCAACTGTTTCTGGACCCATTTAGGAGCCCTATTGATTTGTTTTTCCTTAAGAAAATGCAGAAAAAAAATTGTTTGTTTAAAAATTATTGTTGGCATTTCCCTCTTCTCAGATATTTTTTTCTGTGGATCTTTTTCTTAGGTGCGGCAAAATTCGGCTGTGAGAACCAGGCCATCTTTAAGAGCTTCCCTGAATGGAAGAAAGTTCCAACACCAGGACTTTGTTGTACCCCAAGGTTTCTAGAGAACTTGAAATTTTCTAGGTATGCATTTTTTCCCATCTAGAGCCATGTATATATATTGCTTCTGAGACATATGTTTACAAAATGTGATGGTTTTTGTTGGGTAAAGGCTGACATTGCTTTACTTCAGCCATTGGTCCTTTCTTTTTTTTTTTTTGCTTCATGAATAAAATAGCCCTTCCTTGTCTTATATATGTTATTATTCTGACACAGTAAAACTAACACAAAGCAGAAAAAAGGAAATCCGTTTATCAGGCGACTGATGCTCCTTTGTGCTCAGTCTCACCTGACTGCTCTGCCCTGTGTCAGAACTCTGTCTCAGCTGCAGCTGTCTCTGACAGACACACACCTTGGAGGAGGTGAGAAGTGGAGAACTYGGAAGCCTGTTTCCTGGACAGCAGCCCATTGTTGAATTAGGTCCCTGGAGGTTCTCCATGACATCAGTGTCAACTGAAATCTAGCTTGAAAGAGAAAGGTGTTTGCAAAACCCGTATCCACCTCTAAGAACGGACTAGCTCATCCTTCATTGATTCCTTTGGAAATGGTGAGACTGTAGTGATGAAGCATGAGAGTTTGGAAATACAAAAATCCTTTTGCAAATCTAAAAATTTAGATCAAAATCTGCCTGCTTGCACAGCAGAACTGTCTTCTGTGATAACTACAAATGCTGAGAGCAACTATCTTATTAAATAAGCATACATGTTAAAGCATAAACAAATACTTTTAAAATTAATTTAAAATACATTGTTCTAATAGGAATATGAATATCTACTTTCCTCTAGGTTTTGAAATGGAACACAAGAGTGCTGTAAAAATGCATGCATATTATAAGTTCATTATGGACTAGATTTTTTTTCCAGTTAGACTGAACAGCAAATAATATTTACTCTCATCACAAAATATGTATTAAAATTCATATATAGAAGAGCAAAAACTAGTTAGATTCTTTAAGGTCATTATAGCAAATATTTGTAATGTTTTAATTTTGTAGGCTTGTAGACTGCTATCATTTCAAWCTAGCTTTGATGCTAAAGTGAATAGTTTACATAAAAATCTATTCCAATAGATCTGTTGCTGTAAACTTACAGAACAGGTCTCTAAACTGTCACAGTCATTGTTTTATTTCATTCTGACAGTCAAACACATAGTCTCAACAGAATTTTTCTGTCAACATGATGAGATTTCTGTGATATCTTACAAGCCCCTGAAGTTTATGGCAAATTGGTATTCATAACATCCTATGAAGGGACTGCCGTAGTATACACTTAATGATTCTTATTTAACTCAGTGTAGCTACTTTGGCCACTGTACATCAAAGGCACTTAAAATTGTATGTAAAAAATAATTTGCTAACTTGAAAACTTTATTCAAAAACCTATCAATAGGCAACCTATACAGATGTGTGAAACCAATCCTGGTTTCAAGATTTTTTGTCATCTTAAAAATGGGGTAAAAATGAATGTGCTATTTAGAGGAAATCAGTGTAATATTTTGGAAGTGGGTGCAGAAAGCATCAATATAAGGACTGAGCAGTGTAAATAGAATAATATAGTATGTTTGCTATTCTAGGACCAGATCTGAAGAGAAGCAAGATAGTTCCACTTCTACCCTTTTGCTAAAGCAAGCAGAGTTGAGGAAATTCCAGAAAGACTCAGAAAAGATACTAGACCAAAACAGAAGATTACTTTTTACAATATACTGCAGCTGTGGAAAAAGCGTGTTGAAAATAGTTGTAAGTAAATCTCATTATAGCGCTGGTGATTTGCCTGATGGGCCCTGAATTTAATGTTTCTATTTATTCTATAATTTAAAATGTTTCTAGATTGCAATTCCCTCCATGCTAGCTTTCTCGATCCTTCTTGGGCTTTTTATTGTCAAATTCAGTGATGACCTGTTGTCCCTTGCTTCTCTCATAAGGCTTTTGGTCCTTACTTTATCTTCAGACATCTTTCCTGTCTCTCCCTGCCTTTCTCCAGTGCCCCGTCTTATTTCCTTGATCTGTGGCATATGGGAGTAGATGCTTGCTTGCCCCCATCCTGTTGCCTAATATCAAAAGACAAAACTCTTGCAGCAGTGTTAAAATAGCAAGATAAAAAGCAGGTCTTTCTTGGAAGCTTCCAGGTGCCCCCATGGTGGTTGTGGGCAGACCCGGCCTTAGATTTCTACAATTTTGTAAGTTTAACAATTTAGCATATATATATAATTATATATAATATTGTACAATTAGAAGGGCAGATGGTTAGGTAATTTTCCCCCGTGTTCTGCCCCGTTGGAGCTGGCTCAGGGCTTCTTTGCCCCATTTCTTGGTGTGTCTTCTTAGATTCTGGTCGCAAAACAAAATGACCTTGTGTCTTGGGGTGACTCCATCATGTGTATCCCCTATCATGCTCTATGCCCAAAAAGTATTGCGTCTTTTCTGTGCCTTTAAACTGAGCTGGAGAAAAGGAGAAAAAACCAAACGAACTTTTCAAAACAGTTTCTCAAGGACACGGAGACACACTCCTCTGCATTC
>RAHM01000762.1:20382-49122 GCA_003713295.1 Parotia lawesii
AATCTCCATCCTTTGTTGGATGTGATGGGAAACAGTGACAAAGGATGAGGAATGGTTTGAGGTACTTAATGTCTTTTTTGCCTCAGTCTCCAATAACAAGACCAGTTGTCCTCAGGATATCCAGCCCCCTGAGCTGGAAGACAGAGACAGGGTGCAGAATGAAGCCCCCATAATCCAGAAGGGAATGGTCGGCAACCTGCTATGCCACTTAGACCTGCACAAGCCCATGGGACCTGATGGGATCCACCCAAGGGTACTGAGGGAGCTGGTGGAAGAGCTCACCAAGTCCTTTTCAATCATTTACCAGCAGTCCTGGTCAACTGGGGAGGTCACAGGTGACTGGAAGTGAGCAAATGTGATGCCCATCTATAAGAAGGGTCAGAAGGAGGATCCAGCAAACTACAGGCCTGTCAGCCTGACCTTGGTGCCAGGGAAGGTCATGGAGCAGATCATCCTGAGTTCCATCATGCGACAAGTGCAAGACAGCCAGGGGATCAAGCCCAGCCAGTATGGGCTTAGGAAAGGCAGGTCCTGCTTGACCAACCTTGTGGGAACCAACAGCTGGACTGAAAGTCTCACGGATTTCGACTTGGACACAATCACTTTGTACCCATGAGAATTCGGTTTGTACCCATGAGAATTTTAGCATCAACAGAAGCAAGAAACCAAAACAACAGAAGAAGAATGCACAGCTGTTCGCGGGAGGCTGTTTTTGGGTTTAGAATGGGTGTTAGTTGCAGGTAACCAATAATTTGTAATGTAGTAACTTAGGAGCCAATGGATATGCAGCACGAGTGCCAAGAAAATGTATAAAAGAGGCTTTATAGAATTAAAGATGCTTTTTGCCTGGAGTTATTGGTGTGAATCTTACATGTCGCATCCGTCTCAATGCACACAACCTGACCTCCTTCTACGACAAGGTGACCCACTTAGCGAATGACAGAAAGGCTGTGGATGTCGTCTACCTGGACTTTAGTAAAGCCTTTGACACCATTTCCCACAGCATTCTCCTGGAGAAACTGATTTCCCATGGTATGGATGGGTACACTCTTCACTGAGTAAAAACCTGGCTGGATGGCCAGGCCCGGAGAGTTGTGGTGAATGGAGTTACATCCAGCTGGTGGCTGGTCATGAGTGGTGCTCCCTGGGGCTCAGTATTGGGGCCAGTCCTGTTTAATATCTTTATCAATGATCTGGATGAGGGGATCGAGTGCGCCCTAAGCAAGTTCGCAGATGACACCAAGTTGGGTGGGAGTGTTGATCTGCTGGAGGGTAGGAAGGGTCTACAGCAGGATCTGGATAGGCTGGATTGATGGGCTGAGGCCAAGTATATGAGATTCAACAAGGCCAAGTGTCAGATCCTGCACTTGGGTCCACAACAACCCCCTGCAGCACTACAGGCTGGGGGCAGAGTGGCTGGAAAGCTGCCCAGCAGAAAAGGACCTGGAGGTGCTGGTTGACAGCCAGCTGAACATGAGCCAGCATGTGCCCAGGTGGCCAGGAAGGCCAATGGCATCCTGGCTTGTATGAGGGATAGTGTGGCCAGCAGGACCAGGGCAGTGATCATTCCCCTATACTTGGCACTGGTGAGGCCATACCTCGAATCCTGTGTTCAGTTTTGGGCCCCTCACTACAAGACACTGAGGTGCTGGAGTGTGTCCAGAGAAGGGTAATGTAGCTGGCGAAGGGGCTGGAGCACAAGTCTTATGAGGAGCGGCTGAGGGAGCTGGGGGTGTTTGGCCTGGAGAAAAGGAAGCTCAAGGGGGCTCTCTCTACAACTACCTGAAAGGAGGCTGTAGTGAGGTGGGTGTTGGTCTCTTCTCCCAGGTAAGAAGTGACAGGATGAGAGGAAATGGACTCAAGTTGTGCCTGGAGAGGTTTAGATGAGACATTAGGAAAAATTTATTCATGGAAAGGGTTGTAAAGCATTGGAACAGGCTGCCCAGGCAACTATCCCTGAGTCTATCCCTGAAAGTGTTCAAAAAACATGTGGATACTTGAGGACATGGTTTAGTGGTGAACATGGTGGTGCTGGGTTGATGGTTGGACTTGATCTTAGAGGTCTTTTCCAACTTTAATGATTCTATGATTCTATAAGTGTAGCAGGAAAATTCATGTAACTTTTTTTTCTGTTATAAATGTCACCAGATCATATCTGAGTATACATGTTTTTTGAAAAGAATCCAGATTTATGTGGTAGAAAGAATGCAAAAAATGCTCACCATACATATTTCTCATTTGTCTCTTTCTCCTATACCTGAATATTTAAGCAGAAAACAAATAAGGAAAAAGGAAGTTTCTACCTTACTGTAAATAGGCCAGTAGAGTTTGGGTACATGAAGACCTTTAAGTGGAACTGTAACTGCAGTTGAATTATTAGAATTACCAGCACATCAGCAGCAGAATTATCAGTTACATTTAATTGAAACAACATAAAACACTTACTAGCACATTATTATTTAAACTTAGGCCTTCTGGATGGAAATTCACAAAAAGGAACCAAGGGAGAAAAGCATCTTTGAGTTTTTATGCTATGCAATCATTAATTGATAGCAAAATGTTAAAATAATCCAAGCAGAGAAATAAAAATCCTCTTTCAAGGTGCTAGGCATCTCACTCTTCTATTGATTTTAATGGGAATTATTTTTATAAGAGCTGAAACTTAGCAATCATTTGAATCATGCTTCACTCAGCCTGAGGAATCACCACAGATTTGAAAATTGCAACCTTGCATCTACAAGTCCTACCTTAGTGTCCAGTGCATTCACCTACCCTTTCATTGTGGGCTCACCTCCCAACTTCTCTTATTCAAAGCTATCCTTCCCCATTTTAATTTGCAGAAATAAGTGCACTGTAAAAACAGCATTTCATAACTCCATGACAGTATAAGCAAAAAAGTACTACTGAAGCACAGTTATTAAAAGGTAAGGCACAGGCACATGCCCAAGAATATAATTTAATCCCCATTACTTTGTGAGAGAGTACCTCTCAAGCAGGAAAGCAAATTCCAGAACATAGAAAACAGAAGAGGGAAATAATAAGTAACTTACCTTTTTAAACATAACTAATGAAATAACAGCAGATGCTGTGAAAAGTGCAGCTATGATTGTCATCATAATGCCAACAGGGATACTCTTATTAAGACTAGTAAGAGATGAAATCCACCCACTGAAGGAAAAAGAAAAGAAATTTGACTAGCACAGCACATGAACCATTCAACCACAGGTATCCACATCAAGGGAAGCTTTATAACATCCTGGTTCTGATCAACTGAATATTTTTTGAAAAAAACTCATGAAAATGATATATGAGCATATTTCTGTTCTATAAGCTTTTACAGCTTAGTTGCCATTTTTCCCAATGCATGCAGTGAAACTATAAGGAAAATTTTAGCAAAGATGATTATCCTTCAGGAGAGCTGTGAAGAAATTAAGAGAGACATTAGAGTTGCTCATCAACTTTTTTTGGGTTTTTCTGGTCATACTGTCATTTCAGAATAATTTAAGACTACATGACTTTGTGGAAGAGAAAACATCCCTAAAAAGATAGCTTCTAACTTCTTAAAAAAGAAAACAAAAAATATGGCACACCCAGAGAGCTTTTATGTGGGAAAATTAATTTCGCTGTAACCATACAGTGATGCTTTCTCAACTGTGGTTAATATAATTTTTTTAAGTAGATAGTGTCAGATTAATTAAGAGAACAGATTGCTATATCAGTATTACTTCAAATATTTCCCCTTTCTTCAAATTTGAAACATCAACATAAACTTGAAGTCACAAAGAGCAGGTTGCCTTAATAAAAACAACACATTAAGACAGAAAAGATTCTTTCACCAAAAAGAGCAAAAAATTTCTGTAAACCCAAACAACCTTAAAACTTTCTTCTACTTATTTCAAATTGCTTTGATACCCCCTATGTTCAATTGGACTCTAGCACAGAACTCCAAAATCAAAACTGCAATTATCATCTGACGATGATCTGGCTATTTTTCATATCCCTTCCCCAAGTATCCTTAAAAGTACACTTGCCATACTTGGAGAGTTGGTTCTCTAAAATCACTTTTTTACTTTGTTCATGTCAATCAAGGTATCTATGAAAAAGCAAAATAGCGGCTTTGAGAGCAAAACTAATAAACCAGGATTTTTCCTTATACTCCAGTTCTAAAGCAATGATGTTTATTTCTGCCTTACGTACATTTGGAGATTAGCAGAAAACCGCTGATACACATAAATGTCATTACCCAGGTACATTATTGCCAGTTATCATGCTATCAGCTGGCTACTACAACCATGCTTTTTGTTAATTCAAATTTGTTCTTTTGTTCTGTTTTCCAAGAAGGGTGAGTGATTCCCAATAGCTTTTCCTTGTAAAATCTTAATATTAGACCTTGAAGCTTCAAATAAAGCTATAGCTACATAAAAAGTTCAAGTAAAAGCTTATATATTTATAAGCATCAAAATGAAAAATCAACTATTACCAAATAAGAAGCTGACTCAGACAAATGAGCTTTTCAAATACTATCAAAGATATAGCACTATATTCACCCAAATACATTGTTGATTAATTCTTCAAATTTTAGCAATAAACTTTATTAGTAAGTATATTAATATAATTAGAAATAACAAATGAGACAAAATAATATTCAAACAGTAAATTATTACAGCCTAAATTATTCTCATTTTTTCTAAGTTTTGCTTATTTCTTTATCCTAAATATAGAGCAAATAAGTTCTCCACATACCACTAAAAGAGGAGAGGTAATATATAAAAGAGCAGTTCAAAGTGGCTGAGCTGGTTTTGGCTGGGGTAGAGTTCATTTTCTTCCCAGTGGCTGGTATGGGACTGTGTTTTGGATTTGTGCTGAACACAAGGTTGATAATATAGAGATATTTTTGTTATTGCTGAGCAGGGCTTACACAGAGCCAAGGCCTTTCCTGCTTTTCATACTGCCATGCTGGCAAGGAAGTTGGGGGTGCATGGGAGGAGACATGGCTGGGACAGGTGACTCCAACTGACCAAAGGGATATTCTAGACCATGTGATGTCATGCTCAGTATATAAAGTGGGGGAAAGAAGGAGGAAGGGGGGACGTTTGGAGTGATGGTCTTTCTCTTCCCAAGTAACCATTACGTGTGATGGGGCCCTGCTCTCCTGGAGATGGCTGGACACCTGCCTGCCCATGGGAAGCAGTGCATTAATTCCTTGGTTTTCTTTGCTTGTGTGCGTGGTTTTTGCCTTCCCTGGTAAACTGTCTTTATCTCAACCCATGAGTTTTATAGCTTTTACCCTTCTGATTCTCTCCCTGATCCCACTGGTGGGGGAGTGAGCAAGCAGCTGTGTGGGCCTTGAGGGCTGGCTGGGGTTAAACCATGACAATGGCTTACATTGAAAGACAAAATTTTGACCAGTCTAATAACAGAAGTATCTCACACTCTTGGGATATGTTTCACATAATTTTTCTAGCTAAGAGCACTCCAAAAATGCTTTTTTGAGTGCTAAATGTAAGAATTCTAGTGAACGCAAGATTATTTTTTCTTTTAAAAACATGGACTGGTTTGCAGTTGCTATATCAAATGAGTGTTTGTCTTACAGACAGTACAATGCTACAGAAAACAGAATACTCACCAGTTTCCCCATCTTTGGAATCCTGCAGCTTGAAGTACATGTACAGCAAACTGACAGATATATACAAAGAAGAACACAAAGAACCTGAATGAACTGTCACTCCTGAAAGAGGGGGGGGGGGGGAAAATTAAAGCAGCCAGGAAATTTATTACTTTTTACAAATATTGTAGTACCAATCTAAATTTTTTTCTACATTAACTAAAGGAAAAGTGCTTTTATAATTTATTGATGGTGACTCGAAATACCAGTAATTCTGTGGTTTTGTAGAGTGTTTATTTATAAGAGCTGTTGCTACTTCTTTAATATAGTACTTTTGCCACTTGCACTTCTCACAGAGGTGAGAATAACAGCAAGATACTATTCCTTAGTGTTCTGTTCAGCACACAGCAGGGCCTCTTAGACTAAACATACAACTTGTGCTACAATGCATAAAGAACATAAGTCCACTCCACTTTTAGACTGAAGTTCACAGTGCGTGATGGGAAGAAAATATTTTACTTGTAAGAAGCAATAAAAACTAATATGGAATTACTGTAACACAATGCAGGTCAGAATACTGAAGCAGTTGTTGTTTCAAAACAAAATATACAAGATATATTTGCTGTTTAAATTACTAAAATGTTAGCCTGACAAAAAGCCTGTAAAAAATCCCCAAATATAAACATACAGGCAGAATCTCAAAGACCTCAATGTATTACTATGAAAACGAATGACTGCATGATATACTTTCTACCAAATTTCTAAAGGAACTAAAGATCACTTAAGTCACTGAACAAGAATTTGCCAGTAATAGGTCTTTCTGCAGAAGGGAATTTGTTAATTTCCATTTATTCAACAAGTTCACCCTATTTCAGCTGAACAAATGATTGAAAATTGAATATGCAAGTAGTAGTTTTCCTTTTCCAAACAATAAATATTCACTAAGAAATGCTAAGGATTTACTAAATCTAAAACCCTGAAAGATAACATGACACTGAACTCCACCAAATCAGGAATAATAATTTCATATAAAAGAACACTACTAAGAGAGAACATGCAATATTTATGATGAAAATTAAATACTATCATTTTAAAATACTGGCAACTATCTGTATTTTTAATTTATCTCAATTTGTACCCACATTGTAACCAAAGTCACCAACAAAAGTTAGACTAGTAAATTACTCTTCTCATGTTTTAGCCTTAAGGATGTAAGAATTCAGTGTACAAGCAAATGCAAGTTAGACTATACGATTCCTCAAAGATGTGTAGGTACAGCAATATCTTCTTGGCTAGCAAAAAGAAACATCTCATTTAGTCTAAAGGTTATGCTCAACTGCAATTTATGGCTATCAGTCTATCTCTAAAAAAAATTAGTGCATTTAAACTGATTCATTTCAATCTGAAAAGGAAATTTTAAAAAAATACACCGAGAGTATGGGAATTTAGAATCTCTACATGCTGATTTTCACCAAAAAAAAGTTCAATTTTGCATTCAAACCAACCATTCTATTTTTCAAGACTAAGATACCACATGTCAAGCTTGTGAAGTTTTTCAAAATCCAGATTGCTAAAAACTAGGAAAAATACTGGAAGTTAATTAATATATACCTGATCTACTCATTTTTAAGAATATCAGCCTACTTCAATTACAGACACTACAGGTCACTTAGCAACATAAGATTTTTTAAGTCTAGAGTTTTATGGAGCTCATTCAGGAAGCCAACTATTGAAGACACCCTTAACTATTAACCTGCCCATGAAGGGATACAGATTTAATGAGAATTTTCCTTAAAACTGTTATCAGCTCAATACAAAATTAAATATTTCCTACAAGTACTATGTCAATGGTAGAAGCTATAAATAGAATCGAACAGAATATTTTCAGTTGGAAGGGACCTACAATGATCATCCAGTCCAACTGCCTGACCACTTCAGGGCTGACCAAAAGTTAAAGCATGTTATTAAGGGCATTGTCCAAATGCCTCTTGAGCACTGACAGGCTTAGGGCATCAACCACCTCTCTAGGAAGCCTGTTCCAGTGTCTGACCACCCTCTCAATAAAGAAATGCTTCCTACTGTCAAGTGTGAACCTCCCCTGCCCCAGCTTTGAACCATTCCCATGCATCCTGTCACTGGATCCCAGGGAAAAGAGCTCAGCATCTCCCTCTCCACTTCCCCTCCCCAGGAAGCTGTAGAGAGCCATGAGGTCACCCCTCAGCTTCCTTTTCTCCAAACTAGACAAATCCAGTGTCCTCAGCCGCTTCTCACAGGACATTCCTTCCAGCCCTTTCACCAGCTTGGTTGCCCTTCTCTGGATGCATTCAAGGACTTTCACATCCTTCTTAAGTTGTGGGGCCCAGAACTGCACACAGTACTCAAGGTAAGGCCACACCAGCACTGAATACAGCAGGATCATCACCTCTTTTAACCAACTGGTTCTACTGTGTTTGATGTCCCCCAGGATGGGGTTTGCCCTCTTGGCTGCCAGGGCTCACTGCTGACTTATACTGAGCCTGCTACTGACCAGCATCCCCAGATCCCTTTCTGCAGGGCTGCTCTCCAGCCACTTCTCTCCCAATCTATACGTGTGCCCAGCATGACTCTGTCCCGGGTGCAGGATCTGGAACTTGGACTTGTTAAATTTCATGCCACTGATGGTTGCCCGGTGCTCCAACCTATCTAGATCCCTCTGCAAGGCCTATTGCCCCTCAAGAGAGCAAACAGTACCTCTCAGTTTGGTATCATCAGCAAACTTGCTAATGGTGCATTCAACTCCTGCATCCAGATCATTGATAAAAACATTGAACAGGACTGACTGGCTTTAGAATTGAACCCTGAGGAATACCGCTAGTGAATAGTCACCAGGCAGATGTAGCTCCATTCACTACAAACCTTTGAGCTCTGCCCTTCAACCAGTTCTTCACCCAGCACACCATGAACCTGCTCATCCCACAGTTGGACAACTTGTCCAGAAGGACACTGTGAGGGACAGTATCAAAGGCCTTACTAAAATCGAGAAAATCTACATCCACTGCCTTCCTTTCATCCACTAGGCAAGTGACATTTATCATAGAAAGATACCAAATTAGTTAAACAGGACTTTCCCTTTGTGAACCCACATTGACTGTGCCTGATGATTGCATTGTTCTTTAAATGTCTTTCAGTAGTACCCAGTATGATCGTCTCCACAATTTTTCCAGGAACTGAGGTTAGACTAACAGGTCTGCAGTTCCCTGGGTCTTCTCTCATGCCGTTTTTGTAAATTGGAATAGCATTGCCTAGCTTCCAGTCGGGGGTACCTCCCCAGACTCCCAAGATGTTTAGTAGATTATTGAGAGGGATCCTGCCATAACCTTTGCTAGCTCCTTCAATACCCTGGATCAGAGCCCCACAGACTTGTGAACATTCAACTGATACAGCTGGTCCCTTACAATTTCAGTGTCCACAAATGGAAAGTCAGTGTTACCACACTCACGGTCCTCTGACTCAGTATTATTAAAGACTGAGACAATAAAAGCATTTTATGCCTCTGCTTTTTCTTTATCCCTATTACAGTGACCATCATCAAGTAGCGGTCCAATGTTTTCTTTAGCCCTCCTCTTGCTATTGATGTACTTAAAAAAGCCCTTCTTGTCTGACAAAACACTGCACAGTTTCAATTCTAGCTCAGCTTCGGCATTTCATGTCCTCTCCTTGCATATGAGAACCATGGCTGGGTAATTTTGCTGCTAAGCCTGACCTTTCTTCCAGAGATCATACAATTTCTTTTTCCTCCTGAGTTCCACAAGGAGCTCCCTGTTCTTCTGCCTCACTTGCTTGGCTTTTGACACAATGGAATTGCCAGCTCCTGCACTTTTAAAAGGTGGTTCTTAAAAACTGACCAACACTTGTGGACTCATAAGTCCTCAAAATCAGGGTACTCTGCTAGGTAGCTCCCTGAATAGCTTAGAATTCTGCTGACCATTTTTCTCATTACACTGAAAATTTTAAACTCAACCATTTAATGGTCACTGTGGCCAAGACAACCACCAACCATCACATCTCCCATGAGTCCTTTTCTATTCACAAACAAGTCCAGGAGGGTATCTTTCCTAGTGGACTCCCTGAGTCCTTGTGTTAAAAAGTTCTTTCACAAACTTCAGGAATTTCCCATGCTTGCTTGTCACAGCAATGTGGTATTCCCAGTTGATGCCTGGGAAGTTGAAATCTCATAAGGACAAGGGCTACCAATCCAGAGATTTCTCCTAATTGCCTATAGAATCACTCATCACTGCTAACATCCTGGCTAGGCAATTGGTAGTAGACACCCACTACATCTCCTTTGTTTTCCATCTCCCTAATCCTCACCCAGAGGCTCTCAACCACATCTTCCCTAACCCTAAGGGCTATACAATCAAACCTCTCCCTTACATACAATGCAACTCCTCCACCTGGCCTGCTCTGCTTATCCCTCCTGAACAGCCTGTAGATCTCCATTCCAGGAGTCCAGTTGTGGGACTCATTCCACCAAGTCCCACTAATACCAATGATATCATAGCTCTGGGAGCTGATGCTTCCAGTTAACCTTGCTTGTTTCTCATACTGTGTGAATTGATGTACAAGCATTTCAGATGCAGTCCTGGACCTTCAGTGCTCTCAGGAGCTAATGGTTTTAAAATATTTTAAAGGATATTCTGTGATATTCCTAACTATTGCCATCAGCATTTCAGATACAGCAATTGAATTAATGGTAAACGTTCTACTTGTTTCTAATGAAATTACATTGAAGGATTATCTTAATGATAAACAAACAAATTCTGGAATGCCAATGCATTTCAACAAGTGAAGTATTTTTTTTAAAGATTTTAAATCAAGCTGAAGTTCTTACCTGAAAGCTCCATAAAGTGGTCTGTACCAGCAGACAAAAGAACAAGGGGTAAAAAGCAAGAACCAGAGGATACTCAATCCAAAATCAACCCCTCGTGTAGCATCAATGTAAAACCAGGCCAAACATCCAAAGATATTAAGAAACAGTGTCACTGTATGGACTGTAGAAGCATAAGCAAAGAAAAATCTTAATTAAATTATGTTCGTATAATAAATTATTACAATCGTTAAAGTAATACTTAAACTGTGCATTTTTAAACAAAACATAAGCATGCTGACGATAAATCAATATCCTCTCTCAGTAATATGCTGATTTTTATAGTTTTCTAAGTTTCAGGTTAAAGTAAATATTCACAACTGAAAGTAGTGAACATGAAAATTCAAGTAATATCAGGTGTATAGCAAGGAAAAAAATCCGTTATAAAATATTTTCAAACCTAAAATGATGAAAAAAGAGGCTTCTACAGCTGCAATAACTGATACTTCTACAGTAATTACTGGATATTTGTACTTTTTTTTGTCGCTGTTTTCCCCACGGACGAGTAGAGAAACGACACGAAGTCCAGGCTCAGGGATAAATGGATGCTGATTTTAATGAATTCTCAGAAGACTTTTATATGTTAGTTCGCAAAGTGTATTAAGTGGCATAAGGTAATTGGTTTTTGCCATCCACCCCCCAAGGGGATTGGTCAAGTTCTAAGACACCTATCTCTGAGTGTTTTTCTAGTTAGAATCATAACAATTCTTCCAAAACAATCCACAGCTGCAAGAAGTTTACAAAACTGCAACATTGTTTTGTCTTACTTGCATGGGAAAGACAGAACTCTCACAAAATGCTGCAGAAAGCTGGAAAATCTCTCTGCTAAAGCTTTTCAGTGTCCACATTTTTTAACATGCTAGTTATTTGTTTTCTCTTGCAATCAGGCAAGTAAATGAGTGCAGGACTGTCAGCCTTAATAATACAATACAAAAGAAAAATGTTTCAAAAAAAACCCCTGCTTTTAATGAAAAGCTTTGTCTTATATGTAATAGAGCAAAAAAATCAGCTAAGTAAAAATGCTTCTCAGTAAAACAAGATCGGCAAGAAGCTGTTCTAGATCCTTTAATACATATTGAATACTCAAATATTTCTTATAATATTGGTCTTAAACATCTGCTTTTTTGGTCCTCAGCTCTTAGCTCAATACTGACATTTTTGCATTGGCAGACCTTGTTACAGGTTAACTACTGAATTTCTACTAAAGAAAATGCATTGGCATTACAACCTCACAGTTTATTTCAAATATATTTACCTCTTGGAACAAAAAAAGATACAACAGTAGTAAGCAACATTACAACTACTACTTTCATGCTATCTGGCACTGTCAGGGACTGAAATAGTTCATGCCTTAAACATTGTTATGAAGTTTTGCCCATTATAGCAAAGACTGTAAAAAGAAGCTACAACCACAGAAGACTCCCTGAAGAACTTTGGACTGCGAATTAAGCCGCCTAAATAAGATGAAGAGTACGCACTATTGTTTAATCACCTCAGATCCAGGGTAAAACAAAAAAGGCTGAGGGAGAAGAATGCATCCACAAGAAAGCCAAACACAGCAGAAATTCTTCCCTGGCTGAGTTTGGGGTGGGGGAGACCACAGCCCGCAGAAGCCAGGTTTACACAGACTCCCCCCCCAAAACAAGGGGGAGGAGGTTTTGGGTGAGGCAGTGAACACCCATCCTCCCTTACACAAACTGGCCCAGCTGTGGAACCCCCAACCCCACAGGCCACATCCACAGGACATTCACGTGAGAGGCAGCTGAGGGGGTGTCATAATCCATCAAAGATCCCCCGAAGTGCCTCCCAGAGTCATTCCTGAAGCCCTGCACCACAGGATTGCATGTGATGCAACAAACCCAGAGTCTGTTGTAAGAGACAATGGCAAACTCCCCCCCCCCAGGGACGTGCCTGGGTTTTCCTACCTAGCCTGAGAGTATATTAACCCATTGGATTCTGTGCTTTTTGGGGGGACCCTCACCACCAAGAAAACCAGCTGGAGAGGATCAACAGAACATCGTTGGGATCCACAGATGGTGATATTTTCCTTATTCTGTCTCTGTCACTCTCTTTCTGTCCCTCCCACCTATTTTCTATTTCTTTCTCTCTCTCTCTCATATTTACTATCAAATAAAATCCATATATTGACATGGGCGTATGGTCTCGTTTGCACCTTAATTTGGGCAGAGGCATTTCTAAGAACTTTAATAACCGGATCGTAACAGGCACAAAAGTTAGTTCTGTCAGACTTAGAAGATTAACATGAATTTCTGTCTTTGTTCAGTGACAACCAGTGATTCAAAAGTGATTTTGCTACATCAGAGGACAGTTTCTATCCTTGTAGACCAGGATAAAATAGAGTATTTATGAATGAGAGGGCACAAGCAGCTCCTTGTTAAGGAGGGGCGAGGGAAGCAAGACCCCAACTCAGTATGAGTGATAAGCAAGCTTCTCCTTTATTAGTTTTACACAGCTTATTTTATACTAGGTACAGCGAGACTATTTTTAGTTAGTTTCTTTTTCTCATAACACACAGCTGCTCTTTGTTTCTTCTGGCTACAGGCCAGGGGCTTTCTGTGCACTCTCAAGGTCGACAGACTTTGCTACATTTAACACATTGTTTTCAGCAYRGAYTCTGCTYGMACAAGGCCTGTGTCAGTTAACCATTTTCCCACAGCTCCTTACAGGAATGATTTATTATTTATCTCCAGATAAACATTCTAGTTATTCTACTGGAAGTTAACAGAAGAATCATAGAATGATTTGGGCTAGAATGGACCTTTAAAGATCATTTAATCAAACCCCCCTGCAATGAGCAGGTGTTCCATCCCTCTGATTGTTTTTGTGGCCCTTCTCTGGACCTGCTCCAACAGGTCCATGTCTTTCCTGAACTGAGGAGTCCAGAGCTGGATGCAGTACTCCATGTGGGAAGAGAGAATAAAGGGAAAGAATCACCTCCCTCGACCTGCTGGTCACACTTCTTTTGATGCAGCCCAGTTGGCTTTCTGGGCTGTGAGCGCAAGCTGCCAGCTCATGTCCAGCTTTTCATCCACCAATACCCCCAAGTCCTAATTTGCAGGGCTGCTCTCAATCCCTTCATCCCCCAGTCTGTACTGATACCCGAGATTGCACCAACCCAGGTGCAGTACCTTGAACTTGTGTCATGGTTTAATGCCAGCTGGCAACTAAGCACCACACAACTGCTTGCTTGCTCCCCCATGGTGGGATGGGGAAGAGAATCAGAAGGATAAAAGCTAGAAAACTCATGGGTTTGAGATAAAGGCAGTTTAATAGGGAAAGCAAAAGCTGTGTGTGCAAGAAAAGCAAAACAAGGAATTCATTCACCACTTCCCATCAGCAGGCAGGTGTTCATCCATCTCCAGGAAAGCAGGGCTCCATCATACATAATGTTTACTTGGGAAGACAAATACCATAACTGAACATTTCCCCTTCCTCCTTCTTCCCCCACCTTTATATGCCAAGCATGATGCCATATGGTATGGAATATCCATTTGGTCAGTTAGGATCAACTGTCCCAGTTGTGTCTCCTCCCAACTCCTTGTGCACCCCCAGCCTACTCACTGGTGGGGCTGTACAAGGAGCAGAAAAGGCCTTGACACTGTGTAAGCCCTGCTCAGCAGTAACAGAAACACCTCTATATTTTCAACCCTGTTTTCAGCACAAATTTAAAACACAGCTTCATAATAGCTACTGTGAAGAAAATTAACTCTACCCCAGCCAAAACCAGCACAACTTGGCCTTGCTGAATGTTGAGGAATACGCGTAGTGCAGGCAGCTCCATGTGCAAGCTGCAAATTGCGTCCTGGGTGGGAGGAAATGGCTGGAGTCCTAAGCAATGAGCCTTGGACTGGTTCTGACCCTTTTGCAAGCAGGGCAAATAGACCTGCTCTGGCCAGCCAGGTGGCCAGTCATCCAGAGACTGCAGGAGCCAATGAACAATGAGAAGATCCCAGCCTAAAGATCACTATTGGATTGTGTGCACAGACTGTAAGGGTATAAAAGTCCAGTGATTCCTTTAGTTGGGGTTCCTCCCTGGAGGAATGCATTGTACCACAATAAAAATACTTAAAGGAATCAGACATCTGAGACTCTGCTATGGGAAACTTAGGGTCAAGCTGGTAAGGGAAACATGTCTGACTGTGTGAGTGGGGTGTGTGTAGGGAGTCAAGCAGGGCATCTGTTGGTTCACTGGAACTGCCCACTGCGAAGGTCCTAGTAGTTAAAAGTCTCAGGTGGGGGGAGTGTAACTCCCAGAGTGCCTCCTGAATGGTCAGACAGGAATGTTTCCTTAACATTGAACCTCATGAGGTTCACATAGGCCCATTTCTTGAGCTTGTCCAGGTCCCTCTGGATGGCATTCTGTCCCTAAGGCATGCCAACTGCACCACTCAGCTTGATGTCATCTACAAATCTGCTGAAGGTGCACTTGATCCCACTATGTCACTGATGAAGATATTAAACAGTACTGGTCCCAATATGGACCCCTGAGGGACACCACTCGTCACTGATCTCCATCCAAACACCGAGCCATTGACCACTACTCTCTGGATGCATCCATCCAACCAACTCCTTATCCACCAAATAGTCTACCCTTGAAATCCATCTCTCTCCAATTTAGAGAGAAGGATGTTGTGGGGGACCATGTCAAAGGCTTTACAGAAGTCCAGATAAATGACATGTGTAGCCCTTCCCTTGTCCCCTGATGGAGTCACTCCATCATAGAAGGCCACTAGGTTGGTCAGGCAGGACTTGCCCTTGGTGAAGCCGTGCTGGCTATCCCAAACCACATCCCTGTCCTCCATGTGCCTCAGCACAGCTTCTAGAAGGATCTGTTCCGTGATCTTCCCAGGCATAGAAATGAGGCTGATAGGTCAGTAGTTTCCAGGGTCCTCCTTTCTACCCTTTTTAAAGATGGGTGTGATGTTTCCCTTTTTCCAGTCACCTGGAACTTCACCCGACTGCCATGATTTTTTGAATATCATGGAGAGTGGCTTGGCAACTACATCAGCCAATTCCCTCAGGACTCTGGGATGCATCTCATCAGGTCCCAAAGACTCATGTATATTAAGGTTCCTCAGGTGGCTGTGAACCTGATCTTTACTTACAGTGGGAGGGACTTTTCTCCCCCCAGTCCCCATCCTGCTGTCCATCCACTCAAGAGTTGTGGGAAGAGAGGTTGCCATTGAAGACTGAGGCAAAAACATTGTTGAGCACCTCAGCCTTCTCCTCATCTGTTGTTACCAGTTTGCCAGCCTTGTTCATTGGGGGATACACTTTCTTTGACCTTCCTTTTCTGGCTGACATACCTGTAGAAACCCTTTTCACTATTCTTTGTGCCCCTTGATAAATTCAGCTCCAGCTGTGCCTTGGCCTTCCTGATCCCATCCCTACACAACCGGACTGTATCCCTATACTCTTCACAGGATACCTGCCCTTGCTTCCCCTGCCTGTGCATTTCCTTCCTGCCCTTTAGTTTGATCAGAAGATCTTGACTCATCCTTGCTGGTCTCTTGCCTTCCTTGCCCAATTTCTTACACTTGGGGATCAAGAGATCTTTTGCTCTACTGAGAGAATCCCTAAAGATCTGCCAGTGCTGTTCTGCTCCCTTGTCCCTGAGGGTAGTTTCCTAGGGGGTCCTATTGACTTACTCCTGGAAGAGCTGCAAGTTTGCTTTCCTAAAATTACAGGTCCTAACTTTACTCTTCACCAGATCCATATCCCTCAGGATTGTGAACTCCACCAGTGCATGACTGCAGCCCAGGTTTCCTCCAATCTTGATATCCCCGATCAGCTCACTTGTGTTTGTGACCATCAGATCCAGTATCTCATCCCCTCTGGTAGGGCTGTCTATTATCTGGCTCAAGAAGTTATCCTCCATGCATTCCAGGAGTCTCCTGGATTGCCTACAGCTTGCCATGCTACTTTCCCAGAAGATGTCAGGGTGGTTGAAGTCCCTCAGCAGGATGAGAGCCTGAGTGTGTGATGCCTCCTGCAGCTGGAGCAAGAAGGCTTTATCAATAGGCTCCCTTTGACCAGGCAACCTGTAGTAAACACCAACCAAAAGGTTCCCTTTGTTGCCTCGGTCTCTGATTCTTACCCATAAGCTTTTGACCTGCTCGTAGCTTTTCTTCAGACAGCTCTTCACACTCTRTGCATTTCTTGACAAAAAGGGCAACCCCTCCACCCCTCCTTCATCTCCTGTCCCTTTTGAGCAGCCTGTAGCCATCAATAGCTGCTTCATCCCACCAAGTTTCAGTAATGACAACAAGGTCATAACTTTCTAGCAGCACGGTGGCTTCCACCTGTTTGTTGCCCATGCTGTGTGCATTGGTGTAAGGGCACCTCAGCTGGGCTGTCAACTGTGTCACCTTCCTAGAGAAACATCCCTTAATTCCTTTGAGATAATTCACTGGTGTTTCCCTGTTGGCTCTTATTACCTCAGGAGCTCCTGGCTCATCTCCATAAGACTTCAAGTGTGCTCCAGTGTACCCAGTACATCTTAGAGCAACAGGCTGATGTTCCTCACTAGCCCCCCATCCCTCAAACCTTGACGCATCATCCCACAGCTTGCCATGGGCAAGCCTGATATTATCCCCCTCGCTTTTCATGTCTATTTTAAAGCTCTGTCAATAAACCCCACTAGCTCGTGAGCAAAGACTCTCTTCCCTGTTTGGGAAAGGTAAATCATCTGACACCAGCAGGCCTGGTGCCATGTAGGCTATCCCATTATAGAAAAACCCAAAATTCTGGTGATGACACCAGCCACGAAGCCATGTATCAATAGCCTGGGCCCATCTGTTTCTTCCAGTATTGCTGCCTGCAACTGGAAGGATAGAGGAAAAAATAACCTGTGCTCCAGATTTCCTTGCCAACTGTCACAAGGCCCTGAAGTCTCTTTTGATTGCTCTTGGGCTACATGTTGCAGCTTTATCACCACCCATTTGGAAGAGCAATAATGGGTAATAGTCTAAGGGCCATACCAGGCTAGGCAGTTTCCTAATGATTTCTGTAACTGTTGGGGGTTAGGATTTTTCCTTTTGTTTCTTTCTCTCATGGAATTTTGTCCCATCTGTTTCGAAGAGACAATAAAGACCAGTACTTAAGAGAGACAAAAGAAATGGCCATGGTGAGGGAAGGGTGCAGCTGGCTACTCTCTTACCTGGGGGGTTTTCTTTTTGGAAGGGCAAAGATACCACGAGATTTTGGCCAGGGGAGGTGAGGGGCTGGGCTTGGCTCCTCGGTCTCTCGCTCTCGACATTGGAGGGGAAACAAGCTGCGGTTGCTGTGGGGAGAATTCGTCACCACTGTGGGGTTCTGTCACCTGCTGCCTCCTCCTACTGTGAGTGAAGCTCTGCTCGTAAGAGCAGCCGTTGCACTGGGACCTTATTAACACCCGAACTCACTAGAAAAGGACCCTCACCACCTGCTTGGGTGCCTCAGGGGAAAACTCGGGACCCCAAGCCCCTCCCCCCTCCGAGGGAGTCTTTCCCGGCCGTGTTCGGGAGCCAGGCTGCTACTGCCCAGCCCCCACCGTTCCTCTGTCACTGCTCCAGGTTTTTCGCTACACTGTAACCCCGCCCCCGCCTGCCGGGACACCCTGCGGCTCCTGCTACAGCTGCGGAGTTTCTGATACATTTCGTTTGCTACTCTGGAGTCTGCTCATCCCTGCCGTTCCAGCTTGCTGCTTCCGAGGCTCCTGCTACAGCTCATTTCTCTGTCCGGAGGGGCACTGGGACAGACTACCCCCCCCCCCACCGCATGAGGTTGTAAAGCAAGCCCCCTTTCCATCTCCTCGGCTGGCTGCGCCTGCCATTACCCACATGCAGAGAAGCGGCCGAAATCGTGCCACAGCGCCCCCTGCAGCCGCGGGGGAATCATCGCACCTGCCCTGCCCAGCTGGGGAGCCACCAGCGCCCCTGCCGGCTGTGACCATAACTACACCAAAGGGGAAAGTGCTTGACAGCCGAGAGAAGGCTGTTACTGGGTTTCTGGTTCTGTTCGTTGTTGCTGCCAGTGTTGTTGTTTGTTTGCCTTGTTATACATATACATACTAGTAAAAAACTGTTATTCCTTTTCACATATTTTTGCCTGAAAGCCCCCTTAATTTCAAAGTTATAATAATTCAGAGGGAAGGGGGCCATATTCTCCATTCCAAGGGAGGTTCCTGCCTTCCTTGGCAGACACCTGTCTTTCAAACTGAGAACTGAGAAGCCCCAGGGAAGAAGCAGACCTGGTACACCAAGATCTGCCTTGGCTCCAGAGCAGCTCCCCTCGGCTTTGACTGTAAAGAACTGTCAAGATAATAAATATTCTGAAAAATGCTCTTCAAAGATCTTTGCTTCCCCCTTATCTAGTACTTAAATAAGCCCCAAATCAACTTAGTGGAAAAAAATCTTAAAGCAAAATGTCTACATCAATGTATAAAGGGCTACAGGAACTCAAAACACAATTCCCTCAAACAAATTATATTTTCCTTCAAGAGTCACCAGAAACAGAAAGCTTCATATTTTTCAACAAAGAGCATTTAATAGATCTACAACTTAGCACTGCTCCAAGAGGTTAGCAAAACAACTCATTTCAGAATTTGTATGTGCCTGCTGCATAAAGCCCAATAAAATATATAAATCCAAATTCCTACCTTCTTTTGATGAATATGAAAAAGCTTACTAAGGGGTATTCTCACTTTTCTAGTCAATACTGGAAAATAGGGAGATGCCCTAGATTACTAGAAAAGTCCCCATTCTGAAGGAGTTGGAACTCTCCAAAATTATTACTTTTTTTTTGTAATTGCAGTTACAAAAACAGGACAAGTTTTAAAAGAATACCATCACTGCAGAAGAGGGTTGAAGAAGCATCTCACCCACTACTGATACTTACTAGCACAATAACCCTGGCAACATAGGGGTCTACTTCACTACTGTCACAGAGAATCTCAATCATAAAAACTGAGTATTAGCAAGCTACAGACGAAGACAGGAATTCACTGACAATTCTCCCTTCACTCTATTCACCCTTCTCTGAACCTGCTGCAAGCCAATGCCTTCACTAGGTGACCTAGATAAGCTTTGCTGTTGTATGAATACACAGGTGTTTTCATGTTCAGGGTAATGGTTTAAATACCTTCCACCTACTTGCCTCTTCAAATTTAACAGTGATACAAGTTATTAGAGATAATGACCACCTGAGAGCTGAAATGACCTGAGAGCTGAAATGACCTAAGGCTTTAGCAAAGTCTGCATCATGCAATGTTTATATGACAATAATTTCACAGCTATACCAATACAGCACTCAGTGTGAAGTGATCTAAGAAAGCCTGATCCTAGTTCAGCTGTGGAAGCAGGTGAAGTAAAAAAGTCACTCAAGAGTTGCTCTAGAGGGACCTGGACAAGCTCGAGAAGTGGCCCATGGGGATCTCATGAGGTTCAACAAGACCAAGTGCAAGATGCTGCACCTGGGTCAGGGCAACCTCCAGTATCAATATAGGCTGAGGAATGAACAGGTTGAGAGCAGTCCTGCTGAGAAGGACTTGGGGCTGGGTGCTGGTGGATGAGAGGCTGGACATGAGCTGGCAATGTGCACTTGCAACTCAGAAAGCCAATTGTATCCTGGGCTGTATCCAGAGCAGTGGGGCCAGGGAGGCAATTCTGCCTGTCTACTCCACTCTTGTGGAATACCTGGAGTACTGTGTCCAGCTCTGGGGCCCCCAACACAGGAAGGACATTGACCTGGTGGAGCAAGTCCAGAGGAGGGCCACCAAGATAATGAGAGGGATGGAGTACCTCTCCTATGAGGAAAGGCTGAAAGAACTGGGATTGTTCAGCCTGGAAAAGAGAAGGCTTCAAGGAGACCTTAGAGCAATCTTCCAGTACCTACAGGGGACTTACAAGAAGGCTGGAGAGAGACTTTTCACAAAGGCATGTAATGACAGGGCAAGGGGGAATGGCTTTAAACTGAAGGAGGGTAGGTTTAGATTAGAAATTAGAAAGAAATTCTTTGCTGTGAGGGTGGTGAGACTGGAACAGTTTGCTCAGAGATGGTGTAGATTTTCCCATCCCTAGAGGTGTTCAAGGCCAGGCTGGATGGGGCTCTGGACAACCTGGTCTAGTAGAAGGTGTCCCTGCCCATGGCAGGGGAGTTTGAACTAGATTATCTTTAAGGTCCCTTTCAACTCAAACCATTCTAGGATTCCATGATTCTATGAACTTCATTTTTCTTAGTGTAAGCTTTCTTGTATAGAAGAACCCTACTTACATATACATTCCCTGTCTTAATTAATTACACTTTATCATCCATTAACGTTTGAAAGTTAATTGTAGATAAAGATCACAAGTTGCACTGATGCTATTAGGCATCTAAATTATCAAGATTATTATTTTGTAGTCTCATTTGGGACTGTATGAAAATAGATTTTTGTAATAAGTTTCATTTCAGTAATGTTTTATTGATGGTATTCTTGGGAAACCAAAGTCCTCACTAGGGTACATGACAAAAGAATGTGCTTCTTTACAGGAACCAGCTGGACTGTCACCCTATTATGGAGTGCCTCAAGGGGAATGGGATACCTGCAAAATGGAGGGCTTTGAAGACACATGGAAATTGGCAAGTGAGGACAAAGCTAGTGAAATTTGATTGCACACAACCTTGAAGCACATCAGAGTGGTTTCAAATGTAGTTAAGCCTTTTATTCCTTGTCTGTTCTGCTCTTTGTGGAGAGGGCTAGACATTTGCAAACACACCTTACAAGTGTCACAAGTATTTTTCATCAGAAAAAATATATTTGGAAACAAGCATAGATCAGCACAGAACACAAGGACATACTACCAAAAATGTGAAAGTATTTTTTTTAACTCTACACGGTACATTAGGACTTCAGCTAAAATATTGGACATAGTCCACATTGTCCAATTCTTGATGCTGCACATTAAAAATCCCATAATAATATGGAGTAGACCAAGTGGCAAATCTGTAAGAGAACAACAAAAAACCAGATCTCTAGAAAACATGACGTAAAAAGGCTGAGGGAACTATGCTAATTTAGACAAAAGATGATGGCAAATGGGCATAAATGCATCTCCATAACAACAGTGGACAGAACAGGGAATATCAATCACAGGAAGGGAAAAATTAAATTATATAATGGAAAAACTTTCTAAAGATAAAGATGATAACACACTAGAACAGGCTTGGGGGGAGTTTACGAAGTGTCCATCCTTTTGGAGGTTCTCAGGAACAGGCAAAACAAACATCAACACAGACTGTTATATGTACTATTGATTGTATCCTTAGACAGAAAATAGCTGGAAAACAGGCTTTTCAGCCAAAAAATATTTGGTGTCAGATAACAGTCAAGAGACACTTCCTTAGTAACAGCATACAAAGGTCTAAAAAGTAGTGCCTGATGTAAAGAGCCAGGCAAACTGCTGTTCTATCTGCAAGCAACTAGAACAGCAATGGTTGCAAAAACAAGATAATATAGAAAAGCTCCACTGGCAGCTGACAGAAGCCATTGCTAATTGATTGTTGTAGTTCACAAAAACATGGGTGCAGTCAGTCAGTTAAAAAAAGAAAAGCTCTCCTCAGGGGAAAAAAAGCACCCCAAAAAATCATGCAAAGAGAAAACCACATCAAGGAATCTGAAAACTGACTTCAGATACAAATAGAGAAAAGATGGATGAATTCATAGAATAGGGATACAAGCAGAGATAAAGAGCATTTAGATCTGAAGCAGGCAAGTTTCCTCAGATACATACAGACCAAGAATAAAGATATAAAAATTACTGCCAACCAAAGCAACACCCAGAAAAATGAAAATTCAATAAAAAGGTGTGTTCTTAGGGCTGCTAAAAAAGGAAGAGGAAAACTAAGCTACTTTACATAGTGTTGAGCAGGCAGATTTATCCAAACGTGATTATGTTCACAGAACCCTAGACCTTACAAAATCTAGGAAGTTCTGGAAGAGGAAATAAAATGTAGGGTAGAGCAACAAGGAGAAACAGGTTGGTTTTCTACGGTAATGAGTGCCTCCACTGAGGAAGCAAAGCCACTCTAATGATATATGATCCAAATCCCATAGAAAGAAGAATCACAAGGATTGATTCAACAGCCAGCCCTAAGGCATGAAGTTCTATACTCAGTCTTTCTATTTTTTTAGCCTGAAATAGTTTTTGTCTTTCTTTTCCTTTATTATGCCCTTTTCCTTCTTTCCTTCTTGAGTAATCCCTAAGTCAGAGAGCACAAGAGCTAAAGAAGGAAAAGAGCAAGAGGACTCAATTAAAAATCTCAGTCTACCTGGAAGAAAATCGGTCATGTTAGTATAAGAGCACACCTTGTATACATTTTGAAATACTATATCACTGCTTCCTTTATTTATTGCCATAAGAAGGAAAAAGAAAAACAGTATTAATATTCCAATTCTCGCTGCCCAACTTCACGTGTTTGAAACATACGGCACTTTTTAGAATTCAGTCCAGCAAATGGCCAGAATTAGTAACTATCCTAAAATTTTGGAGTACTTGATCTTAGATTTCATATAAAACTTAAATATCTGTCAGATTTATGAGTGAGTAGTCCCACCTTCTACAGTGAATCCAGTTGCTTAAAGATTAATAACCCAACAATGAATATAAAAAGCTGTGGATTACTATGAAGTGGAATTCGCTTGTTTCAATGCTGACTGCTCATTTTATGTTTTTCAATGACATGGTACAATCACAGTAATAAGATTACCAGATTAACAGGCAAAATTATGCAAATTTGAAAAAAATACAGAAGAGTTCTGAAATTCACATCCCCTTAATGATGGTAAAAATATATTAATGGCATCAAAGCACCTAAATCTTTGGAATTTCATCAGTCTCAGAGTATTTATTAGGTGCTCATCACACTGGACAAGGCAGAAGAAACAAATGTCATGGCATTTGTACATTTGGTTTATTCAGCATTTCTCCAGTCAAAACATAGCACCTGAATGAGAGCAAAATTAACCCTACAAAGACTGTAGAGCATTCTTGGTGTACAAAGGACAGTTGTAATATGGACTGATTCTTCAGCTAACTTAATTTACACTATTTTTTAAAACAGGCAAATTATATTGTCTCCACTATAGACTATGTTAAACTATACAAAACTATGTTATTATAAAGCAAACGGATATTGCACTTCTTAAACTCAGTCTATTAACACTGATTGTGAATTATATTTCTTAATATATAAGCTGATTTTAAAAACAGTAAAATTATTTCTAAAGTAATAAGTGGTCAAAGCTCATTTTATAAAACCAGGGATATTTAAAACAGAAAACTGCACTATACTATAACCAATCTGCCTTAGGGTAATCCTCCTCCTTTTTTTCTAAGGAAGTTTCTATGAAATAATCCAATAACTTTAAAACTGAAGCTAACAAAAAGATTTCATTTCAACATTTGACTTCTGAATTTTAAAAAAAATTCTAATTACAGATATTGAAAAAGCCAAAGTAGCAGGTATGTATCATCAAGTTCAAATATGCACTTTGCTTTTTCTTTAAAGTAAAATACTTACACATCCACAAATAGTACATAATCTTTACTGTCTTCTGGAATTCTACAGGAATGTCTACAGAAAAGTCCTGGTAGAAACATGGACCTACTGGAAAATTCTCAGGAAGAGGTGGCCAGTTATTTTTTCTACCTGCAAATCAGAAAGAAAAAAGAAAAAAAGGTGCTCTATAATACAGTTTTAATCTCTGTATACTAGAAAGAGGTGCATTTGGAGTTGTTCAAATTGTTTTATACATAAATTTCACAAGTGTATAGATAACTTGGGCTACCAAAACCCCAAAGTTTTATTAGCGATCCTCACACAACACTAAAAATAAACTTCAGAAATAAAATACAATGAAGTACAGACAGATCAAGGAAAGTACAATATTTTATCTATGTAAAAGACTAATCAGGCATCTGACAGTTCCTATAAAGTAATGAGAAAAGAGAATTCTTCACAAAACAATTTCTCAGAGTTCCTTGACTTTTAAATGCACATTTCTCTAAGTCCCACCATACTTTCATACTTTGTAGAACACAAAGACTGGAGACTGAAAAACATTCTTCATTCTCAGAATCCTGATATTTGTAATACCTGGATATCTCTAACACTTTGAACCAGTTCCTAGTACACTTTACAGTCAAAGCTTTACCTAAAAGCCCATAAGCCTGAAGAAAAGCAGCTATTTAAATGGTGTAAACTACTTTTTTTTTGTTACAAGAAGATGCCCTACAGCATCAATATATTTTGATACAGTTGTACAACAGAGTGAGGATACCACAAAGGTCAACATAGTATCAGACACTTGGATTTCCTGTATGCTAATCTGCTCGCGGATTAGAGTATACATTCTGCAGAACCCAAGTCAATACAAGCATAGACTCAGAGATTCAACTTAGATAACTACAAAAAACCATTACCATAGCATTTCAAATTCTGGATGCAAGAGATACATTAATTACCATATTAAAAAAGTGGAGCTGAATTAGACACTGACCTAAAGGAAACTTTATTTGAAATTCTGACAAGGTTTTGCTTGCAATTGCTATCTTCAACCAAATCTTTACTAGCAGTTCATCTGTATTGGGTGTGGCTGAGCTGGAGTTCATTTTCCCATAGCAGCCCTCCCAGTGCTGTGCTTTGCACTGGGAACTGGAAAGGTGTTGAGAACACACCAGTGTTTTGGCTACTGCTGGCACAGCATCAGCACTGTCTCTCCAACATTCTGCCCCCCAATCAGTAGGCTGGGGGGTGGGCAAGATCCTGGGAGGGGACACAATCAGGCCAGCTGATCCAAATTAACCAAAGGGATATTCCATACCATATGACATCAGCTCAGATATAAAAGCTAAGGAAAGGAGGAGGAAGGTAGGGTATTTGTTGTTTACAATGTTTGCCTTCTGGAGCAACCGCTATGCGTGCTGAAGTCCTGCTTCCTGGGAAGTGGCTGAACATCCCTTACTGATGGGAAGTAGAGAATAAGCCTCTTTTTTTCACTTTGCTTGTGTGCATGTAAACTTTTGCTTTAGTAAAATGCCTTATCTCAACCTATGAGTTGTTTTCCATCTTATTTTCTCTCCCCTGTCCAGGTGGGAAGGGGAGTGGTAGAGCAGCTTGGTGGGCACCTGGCAGACAGCCAAGGTCAACCCACCACATAAGAACAGAAAACTTGCAAAGATTACACTCTTGCATTATTTCTTTTGCCATTCAGACAAGGTGAAGCTGACGGTTCTGTTCAAACAGGTCCAAGGCACTAATTATCTGTTAAATTTTCTGCCTCTTCCACTGACCATTTTTATCAAGCCTTTTAGAGCAGGGGCTTTACAGAGGGAGCATACAAAAGGTAACCAAGCAATATTCCCATCCATGTTAAAAGCTTCTTTGGGATTTCTTATATGAAACATATCTGATAATAATTCAGATCTTCATTCTGCAGTATATGGTTACTTCTTTCAGGACTGATAGTTTCAAGACAGCCACATAAAAAACCAGACATCTTATAATGGTTCAAATTCTTAATGAAGAATGTTATCTGATGTGTTTTCCCACCCCTGTGGCACAAGTTTCAAAATTTTCAACTAAGACTGAAAGACAGCTTGAAGAGTTGGTTTGAGATCCAAAAACCAAGTGGCCTTTTTCTAAATACACTTTGGATACTCATATTCCAAGACTATATATTGATAAGCAAAAACCTAGCTCAGAGTTATTTCATTCTACACAACAAGTTACCATCTCAAGACCTATTAACATAACTTTAATGGCATGCCTACGCTATGAATGCAGTTACCTACAAACTAGCTTCATGCAAGCCCAGGAAGGGATTTTCAGGCATGCCAAAATGAACTAGCTGAAATAGGAAGCAGCACACATTAAGATGTTACAATCTGCTTAATCGCAGAGGAGCAGAGAGAGCTCTCTGTGAATTGCAGAAAGACCTTCAGGTTTGAATATTCCCCGAAATGAGATTAAAACTCAAAGTTATATGTTGATACCAAAAACCCGATATTTTCTCTTTATTAACTGTAAAAGAGGCAAAGAGAAAGAAAGGGGAAAGTAGAGAAAAGTGGGAAAAAGCTAAGATTACTTTAAAAGCATAGGATAGTTTACCACCACACTGCTACTTTTCTGCTGAGGTGGAAGGGGGAAGCAATTTTGCCTTTTTTTTCCTCTGCTACTTGATGTAGTTTATCTGTGTTTTCTGGTCTCAGGGTTGACAGCTTAGCTGGAATGCCTTTTGGAATGCAGATGCAATGCGTGGTCCCTGCAGCTCACGCGTGGCACCGGTCCACTTGTGCTGCTCGCTCCAAGGATGCAGGATCGGGGGAAGGTGGGAGTGTGTGTGTTTCCCCGGGCTGGCAGTGTCTCAACTCCCAGAGGCTTCAGGTTGTTTTCACAGCTGTAAAAAGGCTTTAGCAGGCAGTGGGGAGAGGAGGCAAAGGGCAGAGTTTTTATCCCTCTCTCTCCCTCCTCCTGATTTAGCACAGTTTTTGCCCTCCTTTTTATGGACCTCAAGGCGGCTGCTCACGGTCCATCCCACACATAGTCTTCAGGTGTTCAAAGAGATTATGATAAGCAGACACAATGACAAAGCAATTTTTGAGGCATTTTTCTTATTATCAGGTCCTTACATAAGCTCAAGTGCAATACTGCTTAGAAACTGAAAAGAGAAGACTGAAGACATCATAGAATGGTTTGGGTTGGAAGGGACCTTAAAGATCATCTAGTTCCAACCCCCTGCCATGAGCAGGGATGCCTTCTGCTAGACCAGGTTGCTCAAAGCCCCTTCCAACCTGGCCTTGAATGTTTCCAGGGATGGGGCATTGTATTGGGTCTGACTGAGGTAAAGTTCACAGCCCTCACAGTGCTGTGCTTTGCATTAGTAGCTGGATGGGTGTTGATAACAGATCAGTGTTTTGGCTGCTGCCGAGCAGCACTGTCCCTCTGACATTCCTTCCCCCATCAAAGGGATGGGAGTGGGCAAGATCCTGGGAGGGGACACAACCAGGCCAGCTGACCCAAATTAACCAAAGGGATATTCCATACCATATGATGTCAGCTCAGATATAAAAGCTAAGGGAGGGAGGAGGAAGGGGGGCATTCGTGATTCTTCAATGTTTGCCTCCTGTAGAAACCATTATGCATGCTGAAGCCCTGCTTTCCGGGAAGTGTCTGAACATCACTCGCTGAGGATGGGAAGTAGAGATTGACTTTTCCCTTCGCTTATGCGCACGCAGACTCTCGCTTATTTCTTTCTTTCACTGTAATAAAACTGCCTTATCTCACCCACTGGCTGTTCTCCATCTTATTCTCTCCCCTGTCCCACTGGGAAAGGGAGTGATAGAGTGGCTTAGTGGACACCTGGCACCCAGCCAAGGTCAACTCGCTACACTCATCTACAACTTCTCTGGGCAACCTGTCCCAGTGGCTCACCCCCCTTTTAGTAAAGAATTTCTTTCTAATATCTAATCTAAACCTACCCTCCTTCAGTTTAAAGCCATTTCCCCTTGTCCTATCACATGCCCTTATGAAAAGTCCCTCTCCAGCTCTCTTGTAGGCCCCCTTTAGGTACTGGAAAGCTGCTATAAGGTCTCCATGGACCCTTCTCTTCTCCAGGCTAAACAGCCCCAACTGTCAGCCTGTCTCCATAGCAGAGGTGCTCCAGCCCTCTGAGCATCTTTGTGGCCTCCTCTGGACTTGCTCCAACAGGTCCCCATCCTTCTTATATTGGGGGCCCCAGGGCTGGATGCAGTACTCCAGGTGGGGTCTCACAAGAGCAGAGTAGAGGGGGAGAATCACCTCCCTGGACCTATTGCTGAGCAGACCTACCAGCTTGAAGATCTTTGCATTTTAGTCAATTGCATATGACAGCAGTGTCCTAAATTTGCAGCCAGTATCTTGAATGCAAATAGCTAAGTACTTGTGCCGGTTTCGCCAAAATCTAGCAATATATCCTCTGAGGGAAAACCAGGATTCAACCACCCTTCCCCCTACAGGGTTCGGGAAAAAAAAATTTTCCTCGAAGGAAAGTGAATGAGATAAGAACTATTTATTTAACTAACACACAGGAAAAGGATAATAATGCTAAATAATKAAATGAAATCTCCCGCTATAGAGAGAAACCTGGGAAGATTTCAGAGTCCTTCTGTAGGTGTGGTCTCTCTCCTCCTCGGAGCTGGGTCGGCGAGGG
>RAHM01000763.1:1353-17431 GCA_003713295.1 Parotia lawesii
CTTCCTTTATTTCTTTCCTTTATTTCTTTCCTTTATTTCCTTCCTTTATTCCCTTCCTTTATTCCCTTCCTTTATTTCCTTCATTCCCTTCCTTTATTCCCTTCCTTTATTCCCTTCCTTTATTCCCTTCCTTTTTTTCTTTCCTTTATTCCCTTCCTTTATTCCCTTCCTTTATTTCCTTCATTCCCTTCCTTTATTCCCTTCCTTTATTCCCTTCCTTTTTTTCTTTCCTTTATTCCCTTCCTTTATTCCCTTCCTTCATTCCCTTCCTTTATTCCCTTCCTTTATTTCCTTCCTTCCTGCCCTTGGATTCTGCCGGGGCTTCTTCATCCCCAGGAATTTGGGGTTTTGTTCCTTCTTTAAATCCCATCACATTCCAAGTCGCTTCCTCAGGGGTTTAAAAAATAATGGAACAACCTCTTGCAGCCCCTCAGCTCCCTCTGACGGGTGATATTCCCTTTTTCCCACGTTTCCTAGGAGCGTTTCCTTCGGGTGGAGCTGCTGAGTGAGGCTGGGAAGGACAAGGACGGAGCTCCYGTCGCTTGTTGCGTGTCGGGATGTACGAAATCCCTGGAATTGAGCTCCGGGCTGGTGGTGAAGAAGCTCCCGTTGACTCACGTACGTCCCTTCCCTGGGGTTTGGGGTCTGGGAGCTTTCCCGAGCCATTCCAATCCCTGTTCTGAGCAGGGATCTCGGCTCCCCATCCATTTATTTGTGCTCACAACCAGGGGGGGTGGATTCCAAGGGTGACTCTGGGTCGTGTTGCACTTCCCAGAGATCCCCTCCGTCCTGAACATCCCATCTGAGCCCTCAGRTGGAGCCGGGTTTGGGGTTTTGTTGTGTCAGACCCCGGCTGTGACTCTTGGAGCCCATGGAGCATCTGGGATTGGCACAGCACTGCTGGCCCCGGTGACAATCCAACGTTCGGGGTCAGGTCTGGGTTCCATCCCACCTGGATCCTTGTCCAGAGGGTGCTGGGAAGGCCAAGCTCCRTAGGGAGCGTGAGGTCAATCTGTGGAGCTGCATGTCCAGGACAAGGGACAGGAGCAGTGGCAGGACAAGAGGGAACCGCCTCAGGCTGTCCCAGGGGAGGTTTAGGCTGGATATTGGGAAAATTCCTTCATGGAAAGGGTTGTAAAGCATGGGAATGGGCTGCCCAGGGTAGGGGTGGAGTCGCCATCCCTGGAGGGGTTTCAGAGCTGTGTGGATGTGGCACCTGGGGACATGGGTGGGTGGCCTTGGCACTGCTGGGACTGGTTGGACTCCGTGTCCTTAAAGATCCTTTCCAACCATTCCATGATTCTGTGCGGGATTTCCTTGCTTTGGGCACATCATGGCTCCCTTCCCTGGATGTGAGGGGGTTGTGGCAGARCTTGGAAGCAGAGGTTGTGTTCCTGCAGCTTCCTCTTTCCTGGAATCTCCTCTTTTCCTCCCACAGAGCGACGGCAGCCGGGATCCCGGGGGATTCCTGTGCCAGGCCTGCACCCGGCAGTGCTTCGGCTCCCTGGCTGCGCTCACCTCCTTCCCAACGATCCAGGAATAGCCCATCCAGCTCTAACAAAGCCCTCCAGCTTCCCAGAGCCGTCCTGGATGTGGGACAAATCCCCTTGGCACATCCCAGCTCCAAAATCAGGTGGATGTCGGAGCAGGATTTCAGCCCAGCTCCAAAATCAGGTGGATGTCGGAGCAGGATTTCAGCCCAGCTCCAAAATCAGGTGGATGTCGGAGCAGGATTTCAGCCCAGCTCCAGAGGAACCTCCAGGCTCCCTGGGGAAGATGTGCTGCCTTCCCTCCAGCCCTGCCTCATCCTCCAGGAGCTGGGAAGCAGGATATCCAGAGGAATCTGCACTGTAGGAATGGGATCGGACAGAGCAGGGTTCATTTTGGGGCATTCCCCCTCTTCCTCCTGTCACCAGTGTCCAGACTTCCCGAATATCCCGTCATTCCTGGAAATCCCTCGGAGCCACTGGCAGAAGAGGAAACACAATGCTGGAAAGTATCCAAAGAAAGTTTGTTTTTTTGGAAATGAACTTTTCCTGCCCGGCCATGGGAGGAAATCCTTAGTCTCTCCCAGTGAATTCCTTTTCCGTCTTTGCAGCCAGGGGATTTCCCTGGACTCTTTCCCTTCTCCCTGCAGCCAACCAGGAGGGAAGAAATGAGGCAGCAGCGGAAAAATTCCTTTGATTTGGTTTCAGCCAAACTCAGGGACAAACTGGAGAGGGATTTCTAACCCTAAAATGAAATTTATAGCCAAAAAAAGCCTTAACACTTCCTTTTTGTCTCTTGCCTTCCCTTAAATATCCTTAAATATCTCCCAGTCCTCCCAGGAGCGCTATTGTAAATCCGGTGGACTCTCCGTGCCACAATTCCAGAGCCCGTGCCATGGGAACTCAAAACTGAAGGTGGTTTCAGGAATCTGCCCTCGGACACGGCCGGAGCCGTGGGCTGTGCCTGCTGCAGGAAGCTCTCGTGCATCCTGGTTTTTTCCATGGTCATTCATGGAGCTGCTTCCCTTCCTCTCCTTTCACTTTCGAAGCCGACTCCAGGAACACRTTCCTACACGGGCAGGAATTCCCCCAAGCACTTGGATCGGGATGGAACCACAAAGCCCAGAGCGGGCATTGGATCAGGCACCTCCGGTGCTCCTTTCCAGCCTCTCCTGTTTCCCGACCATCCCGGGTTCCTTGGGAACAGGGATGTGCCCAGAGCCGTGCCTGTCACACATCCCCGGATCAGAGGCACAAACGGGACGAGAGCAGCCAGGAAAAGCCGCGGAATTTCGGCTGTTGGATCCCTCCTGCTTCCCAAGCAGTTCCCACTGTGCCATCACCTCCGGAGGATGGGAATGAACCTTTCATTCCCGTSGTGTCCGATGAACCCTTGGTGCCCTGGGGATGGATTCATCCCAATCCGGTCCTTCCCACCATCCCGGCTGAGACGTCCAGTTAAGGAATCCACTGCTCCGAGTGCTATTTTCTATATAAAATATATTTATTTGTACATAAAAATAGAGAGCTGCCTTTTCCGGAGTGTAAGGAAACAAGTGGGTAAAAACTGGATAAGGAAACAAGTGGATAAAAATTGCTGATGGATAAAGGAAAAACACACAAAGGAAAACATTCCCTACGTTGTGTTATTGCCTTTGGTCCTCGGTGGTGTCTGTAGTGAGACCGCTCCAGCTTGGATTTTCTGTGAGCCGCTGGGGATCGGGATCCAGAGCCGGGATCGGGATCCAGAGCCGGGATCAGCACTGGAAGTGCTTCCAAAGGATCCCTGAGCTGTGTGAGGGTGGGATGGTCCCAGCACCCTTGGCTGCGGCTCAGTGGCTGGAAGAGAGCGGGAAGGGGATGAGGATGTGGGGGATGCTTGGCTTGGTCCCTTTCATCTAATTCCTGGGATTTGGGACAATTTGTGGACAAAGTCAGGAAAGGGATGAGGATGTGGGGGGAATGCTTGGCTGGGGCTGGGTCCCTCTCCATCTATTTTCTGGGATTTGGGGACAAAGCCAGGAAAGGGATGGGACTGGTGTCCAGCTAATCCGACTCTATCCATGCTCCCGGGCAGGGAATGGGAATTACCTGGGGCAGGGCAGCTCAGCTTCATCCCAACCCCCATCCCAGCATCCCAACCCTCTCCCTGCCCACCACCAGCATCCCCAGGGCCGATTCCCTGAAATCCCAGCTCCCGGTGCAGGACACCCACCCACCTTTGGGCGCTGGAGCTGGATCATCCATAGGAGTCGTCCATGTTGAGGCTGGGGAGAGCAGCCACGCATCCCCGGCTGCTCCTCGCGGAGACCGGGATGGGCTCCGCCACCCCTCAGGGAAGCATCCGGCATTCCATCCTCCGGCATCCCTCGGGATGGTGGGTGCGCCGAGTGTCCCCGSCGGGGGTGCTCAGCCCGTGGGGACAACGACAGGAGGTGCCACCTCCTCATTCCCGGAGGGATGAGCCACCATGGGAATGTCCACGTCCGTCACCGCGTAGCCCTGCCTGGGGAACCTGTGGAGGGAAGAGGAGCGTCGACGGCGTTCCAAGGCTTTTCTTTGGAAAGCACAGGAGCCTTGGAAAACTCATCCCTGGGGTTTGGCACACTTACTTCTTCCTCCAGCAGCAAACGGCCACGATTCCAGTGGCCAGCAGCACCAGGAATCCTGTGGGATGGACACATGGAGTGAGGAGCATCTCCCCACCCATGAATTCCACCAAAACAGCTCCATGAGGAGCCAAAACCACTCCGGGCACCATCACAAGGTGCCATCCCCGCCCCTGGAGGGATGGAATTGAGAATTCTTCTTTCTGGGAAGAAATTTGGGTGCTGCATCCTTCCCCCCCTCGGTGGCATTCCCGTTGGCCATGGAATAAAGCTCCCACAGCCCCCAAAAGGGCTTTCAAGCTTAAAAAAATGTTTTCCCAAATAAGTTTTTTTTCCCAGCTTACCGATGGAAGAGGCCACGGACTGGATGGAAACTGGAAAAAGAAGAGAGAAAAGGAGATTTTGAGCTGCAAAGGTGGGAAAGGGGTGGATGCTGGGAGGAGCCTCACTAAAAAGGAGGTTGGAGAGAAGGGAAAATTCCATTGGAAAAGCAAAAGAGCCTTTGTGGGTGAAACAAGCCCCCGGGRAGGGTTGGATTCCCTTGGGAATTGGCCCAACCTGTGGCATAATCCGTGGGCGGGATGGGCAGCGGGGTTGTGCCCTCTCCCAGTGTGGATGTGTCCGGTGTTGGAAGCGTCTCCGGKGGCCTGGATCTGTCTGGGGACAGCCCATCAGGTGACTGTGTGGAAGCTGGAGAGGGGCTGGAATTCAGGCTGGCACCGGTGGTTCCTGCTGGGAAAATGGCAGGAAACCTTTAAATTCCCGAAATCAAAAGGCAGCGCCGTTGTTTCCGCGCCTCCATCCAACAGCAACAAAGTACTGGGATTTCACCCTTGGATGAATTCGATCCYGCCATGGAATGTTGTGGTTTCCACACCCTGGGAATCGTGGCTTGGCCGTGGCCRTGGCAGCTCCAAACCCCATCCCAAACCCCTTCCTCACCCCTCTGGGTCGTGCTCTCCGTGTGCAGCACCGGCGGCAGCTCCGTGCCGGGGGTTTCCTGGGAAAGAGCCGGATCTCCTTTGGGAAGACACAACAGGGAGACACCGTCAGCTGGGAAATGAACTCTGACTGGTTTGGTGGGTTAGAAAGTCAACGTTATTTTGTCCAACGTTGAGGTCTGGGGGAAATTCCACAAATCCCAGATTTCAGTTGTCAAATTTTAACTATTTTTATATTTTAGCAAACAAAGGAATTAATGCTCATTGGCTGCAAGTAATTGATTACCATCCTCTCTTCTATTGATTAATAATTTCTCCCTTCTTATCCTAATTAATCCATATTTTCAGCCTTTTAGTTATGTTTTCCCAGACTGGGCACCTCTGCTCTATGCAGAGTCTCTTTGTGGTTTATAAATTCCGCATTCCTGGTGTTCCATCCTCTCCCGGGTTTTAACTCCCTCCCCTGGCAGCACCGAAGGATGTGAGGCCCTAAACTTTTGTGTTTCCAACCCATGGACATCACCCGTGATCCATTAGGAATTCCACGGATTAAATTCCTCTCCATAATTTCCCTCCCTCTCCTGCTTCTTTTGGATGTGGGCGGCTCCCACATCTCTTCCCATCCTCCGGTGCCCCGCTCCCAAATTCCCACCGGGGACTTACGGATGCACTGGAGCGTGGGGTCGGTCCAGCGGGGCTTGGAGCCGTGCCAGAGGATGCACTGGATGAGGCTGGAGGTCCCGGCTTTCCGCTTGTATCCCGGGTTGCAGGAGTAGCGCAGGACGGAATTCAGCTCCATGCGGTTCCCAGCGTCAATGTGAGCGTTGGCCACGGCCTTGGGGCGGCTGCATCGCACTGGAATGGGAATGGGAATGGGAATGGGAATGGGAATGGGAATGGGATGGAAAAAGATGGAATCACAGCAGGGAGATCAGGCAGCCTCTGGCTGTGCTGGGGAATTCCCCACTCCTCATCCCTGGAAGTGTCCAAGGCCAGGTTGGATGAGGCTTGGAGCAGCCTGGGATAGYGGAAGGTGTCCCTGCCCGTGGCAGGGGGTGGAATGAGATCCTTAAATTCCCTTCCAACCTGAATCATTCCATGATCCTGTGAAATCCTGCCTAGGGGTGGATACAGGGATGTGGTGCTGCCCTGGGGCTGGGAGAGCCTCACCCAGCCTGCAAAAATGAAGAGGCCCTGAGCCTGACACAGGGGATAGAGAAAGGGAAAATATTCCCAGCACGTTTGGGATCACTTGTGGCAGCTCCTCCAGCGGCGGGAGAAAGGGACAACTCCACTTCCTGCATGTTTGCGGTCACTGTAGCAGCTCCTCCCACCACCAAGGAGTTTTTATGGAATTGCAGTGACTGTCCCAGGCCAGTGGCCCCGGCTGCGTCCCGTCTCCAGCTGCTGCATTCCGGCTGCACTCGCTGCCCCCGACCTTCTCTACTCATTTCGCAGCTGGACATGAAAAATTCCAGGYGCTGCCTGAGTCCTCCAGCCACTTCCCAGGGTTTTTTCCTCTCTGGAAGGTAGCAGCTGAAATCCAAGTATCCCAGGCAGTGGGACAGTGATGGATTATGAGTTAYGGCTTTGCTTTTTCCCAAAGGAGTTCCCGCTTCCGCTTCGGCATCGGGATGAGGTTCCTCACCAGGGCGGTGAAATTTCCTTTCTTTTCTGGTGCAATGAGGAAAAATTTCCCAGATGCTCCAAAACCGTGCCAGCACCTGGATCCCCGTGGTGGTGTGGGAATGTCTCATCCGTGATCCTGGCTGCTGGAAGCTCCCATATCCCAATGGGAGCCAGCACGGAGAGATGGAGAGATGTACAATGGGAATAACACAAAATACAGCCAGGATGGAGCGATGGATGGCCGGGATGGGATGCACGGCCAGGATGGAGCGATGGATATCTGGGATGGGAAGTATGGATAGGATGGAAGGATGGGTGGATGGATGGATGGATGGATGGATGGATGGATGGGTGGGTGGATGGATGGATGGGTGGGTGGATGGATGGGTGGATGGATGGGTGGATGGGTGGATGGATGGATGGATGGATGGATGGATTGATGCTTGGCATGGATGAAGTGATGTCCAGCTGGGATGGAGCAGTGTCCAGCCAGGAGGGACACACAGTTGGGCTGGGATCGTCATGGGATGGAAATGGAAGAACAGTGGGAATGGGAATGGGAATGGGAATGGGAATGGGAATGGGAATGGGAATGCCATGGCAGTGAGGACAGGAGCACACAGGGATGGGAACGTGCCGGTGACAGGGACAAGCAGCCACCAGGGACAGGAGTGTGGTGGCAGCAGGGATGGGAGCAGGATGGGGATGGAAATTGTGGGAATGGGAGCACAATGGGGATGGAAACACAATGGGGATGGAAACAGTGGGGGTGGGAACACAATGGGGAATTAGATGGGATGGGAGCAGGATGGGGAATTGGAAACAGAGGGGATGGGAGCAGGAGGGGAAGGGGCCAGTGGCACAGCAGCAGTGGGGACAGGAACACAACGCGCTCCCACAGCACCCAAAACACCCAGAGATCGAAATCTCCATCCTCAAAAACTCCTGCCCCAATTTGTGGTGCGTTCCCAGAACATCCCAGGGGGAATTTACTCCATTTCAGTGCTCGGCTGGATCCGGCTGGATCCAAGTGTGATCCTGGCACTGGGACACCCAGAGGGCTGCAGCTGGTGTGGCTGGAGGCCACACGAGTGACACGGGGACCACGCATGTGCTGAGCACAGCAGCTCTTGGCCTCCTCTCAAGCCATGGGCAAAGTTCCTGGAAGCAGCAACTCTTGGAACYGGGATTCGAGGAAATGCCTGGGGATGTTTGGTAACAGCCTCACGACTCACCAGACCTGAAACGGTGCCTTTAGTGAATGAAAATCCCTCCAGGTGCTCCTCCCTCCGAAGGGAGCGCAGCAGGAAATCCAGCCGGAAACACCACAAATGGCCGGGAAAAACAGGGATCTGCCAGCTCTGTTCATGCCTTCCAGTTTTTAAACCTGTTCTCCTCATCCCAAAGAGGTTTTTTTTCCAGTTGATTGGAATCTTCTCTTCCAAAAAATGCCCAAGTTGTTCAACAAGATCCCAGCAACRCCGCTCTCCAGGATCACGATCCGGCATCTCACGCCATCCATGGATTTCAGCTTGTTTGATGAGACAAAACACATTCCAGTGGGGAAAAGGGGAGGAAACAGCCCTGGAGATGCAGGATTTAGGCTTTTATCCCTCAGCAGAGAGTTGGACTTCCCCATGGATGCGTCATCCCAGGTGCTCAAAGACTCATCCCATCCTTGGCCCACCTCCCAAAGAAGCTGCGGTGCCGGGAGCCAACCTTCCCAGGAAAACATCTCCAGCTGCCTCATTTCCATCTGGATTCCCTGCATCCTGCTGGGATCAAATATCCAGGTTGAAATGTGCCCGATATTCATGGATTTTGCATTTCCATGAATTTTTTACTTCACTTTTTGTTGTCTTTCTCCACCAGTGACCTCCAACGACGCCGATTTTGGAGGATGAGTTCGTTCCGGCACGTTGGGAAGCAGAATGTGCCAGCACCGGGAATACGGCCGGGATGATCCCAGGCATGGAGATGCTGCCGTGTGATGCCATCCCATGTCCAAATCCAGCTTCCCAAGGATGCACAACCACAACTGGGCACTGGGGAATCCACACCGGGAAAAACTTGGCTGTTCTCCTTAAAAAATTACCAGGAAAAGGCCCAGACAGGTGAGGGGTTTTCTGCTCAAAATTTAAAAGCCATGAGCCAAAAAAGAGTGGAGAGAAGAGGAATTTCACAAATCTGGACCCAAGAAAAATCCATGACAAATGCCAAAATCACGGAAATAGATAAAACGTCGTGTTTTAACTGAAAAATATTTCCAATTGACCAGCTGGGCCAGGGATAGAAAGCAGGAGAGGATGGGATACCCTGTGGGAACATCGTGGGATGCAGCAGCACATCCCGAATTATCCATCAACCAAACTAAAAGAAATAAGTATTATTCATTTTCTCCAACGCCCCCTAAAACCACATTTTCTGCCTCAAACAATGATCCTGGTGGCACCACTGCTGCCTGGAATGTTGTCTGGATGTCTGGGATTGGTGGTCAGGTGTAATGACTTCAGGGAGGGCTATTTTTAGCCTGTTCCTGAGGTTCAGGGCTCGTGTCTTCCCAGCTCATGTGGCTCTTCTGGCTTATTTTTGTCACACAAGATATTTTACAGTCCTCGTCATCCCCATCATCCCTTTATAAATAGGGATAAATTAATTTTCCAGGGCTTCAGGAGCACACAGGAGCCTGGAGAAGAGAGGGCGCTGAAGCTGTCCCAAAGCTCCGTGCTCCCTTCCAGCCTTATTTCACAGAATCCTTCACAGTTCCCACATTTTCAGGGAATTAAATATTTCGTAATGCTCTTGCTGCTTCCAGGGGGTCCCAGGGGATGAACCGAGGGATGGTTCCGATGTCTGAGCTGTGATGAGATTTTTCCCAAAGCTGTTGTGTCCAAGAGCAACAGAGCTGGGGAAGGGCTGGAGCCCCAGGAGGGGCTGAGGGAGCTGGGAAAGGGCTGGAGAATTCCTGAGGGAGCTGGGAAAGGGCTGGAGAATTCCTGAGGGAGCTGGGAAAGGGGCTCAGCCTGGAGCAAAGGAGGCTCAGGGGGGACCTTGTGGCTCTGCACAACTCCCTGACAGGAGGGGGCAGCCGGGGGGGTCGGGCTCTGCTCGCAGGGAACAGGGACAGGAGGAGAGGGAACGGCCTCAGGCTGGGCCAGGGGAGGGGCAGGGTGGATACTGGGAAAATTCCTTCATGGAATGGGCTGTCCAGCCCGGCACAGCTGCACGGGTTGTCCCCATTCCTGGAGGGATTTAAAAGTACTTGGGGTCAGTGGTGGCCTCAGCAGTGCTGGGGTTAATCATTAGACTCAGTGATCTTGAAGTTTTTCAACTTTCACATTCCAGGGATTCCGAGATTTTGGGCTTTTGGAGAGGTGAGACACGATGTGACACTCTGGGCTCAGCAGCCATGGACAACTCCCAGTGCCATGGAAAACCTGCAGAGCCCACCCAGGCCGAAATCCCACAGTGATGCAGCTGCCGTGGGTCCGTCACATGGATCCTAAAAATCGCCCCCAGCCTCCCTGGACACTGTTGAGGAGGTGGTGTGGGAATGCCAGGAGTGAAGTGGGCACCCAGGGAACATGGGGGTGTAGCCTGGGCACTCTGGGGGGGGCCATGGGGCACCCAGGGAGAGGTTTGGGAATGCAGGGAGCAGAGTGAGCACCCCACAGAGCAGCAAGGACACCCCGAGTGGGAGCTCAGGTACCCCAGGGAGCAGCCTGGGAACCCAAGGAAGCAGAGTGGACATCCCAGGGATGGCACGGGCACCCTGGGGAGCAGCCTGAGTACCTCGAGTGGGGGCTTGGGTACCCCCAGAGTAGCGTGGGTACCCCAGGAAGGGGGGCAGGCATCCCCAGGGATAGTGTGGGCATCCCTGTGGGCATCCCGGGAAGCGGAGCGAGCACCGTAGGGACCGGAGCAAACACCTTAGGGATGGCATAGGCACCCCAGGGGTAGTGTGGGCACCTCAGTGGGAGCTTGGAGACCGCAGGGAGTAGCGTGGTTCCCTCCGGAAGTCGAGCAGATTCCTCAGGGAGCAGAGCTGGTATCCTGGGCAGCAGCACGGGAATCCCAGGAAGTAGCATGGGCATCCCGGGAAACAGAGCGAGCTCCCTGGGAGGACATGAGCACCCCGGGGAGCAGCGTGGGCACCCCGAGAGGGGGCTCGGGCACCCCAGGGAGCGGCGTGGGTAAGCCAGGAAGCGGAGCAGGCATCCCAGGGAGCGGCGTGGGCATCCCGGGGAGTAGCACCGGCATCCCGGGAAGCGGAGCGAGCACCGTAGGGACCGGAGCAAACACCTTGGGCGTGGCATGGGCACCCCAGGGATAGTGTGGGCACCTCAGTGGGAGCTTGGATACCCCAGGGAGTAGCATGGTTCCCTCCGGAAGTCGAGCAGACTCCCCAGGGAGGGGAGCTGGCTCACCAGAGAGCAGAGCGGGTATCCCGGGGAATAGTGTGGGCATCCCAGGAAAGCGGAGCGAGCACCTTCGGGACGGCGTGGGCATCCCAGGGAGAGTGTGGGCACCCCGAGCGGGGGCTCGGGCACCCCAGGGAGCGGCGTGGGTAACCCAGGAAGCGGAGCAAACTCCCCTGGGAGCGGAGCGGGGATCCCAGGGAGTAGCACCGGCATCCCGGGAAGCGGAGCGAGCACCTTCGGGACGGCGTGGGCACTCCGGAGAAGGTGCAGGGACCCCGGGGAGGGTGTGGGTACCCCGGGAAGGGTGTGGGTGCCCCGGGGAAGGTGTAGGGAGCCCGGGGAGGGTGCGAGCACCCCAGGGAGAGTTCGGGAGCGCCGGGGAGCCCGGGGCAGCCCCGCTTACCGGTGTCGGCGGCGGCGCGGAGCAGCAGGAGAGCGACGGTACCGCAGAGCAGCGGCAGCAGCGGCAGCAGCGGCCGTGCCATGGAGCCGGCCCGCAGGCAGCTCCGGACTCCAGCGGGCGCTCCAGCGGGGGCTTCGTGGCTCTTCCCTGCCGCTGTCGCGGTCCCGGTGTGGCCCGAGTGGTTTCGCTTTCGCTTTCGAGCCGGGGCCACCGGGAGGGACGCACCGCCCTGCTGGGATGGGGAGCCGGGGGCAGGGAGGGGATGCGGTGCCCGGGAGGGGCGAGCGGGGGCTGCGATGCCGGGGGGGATTCGGTGCCCCGGGGGGAATCGGTACCAGAGGGGAATTCGGTGCCCCGGGGCAGTTCGGTACCCGGGAACGCAATACCCGGAACGGGATGAAATAAAACGGGATGAGGGGGATTCATTGCCCGCGGGGATGATGAGATTCCCGGGAGGATGAGATGCCCGGGGGCATGGAATACCGGGAGGGGTGGGGGGTGCAATACCGGGCAGGAGGCAATAGCAGAAGGGATGGAAAAACCCGGGAATACAAATCCCGGGGGAGCAGGGACGGTGTGGAATTTGGTGCCCAAAGAGGGATGCGATTCCGGGCGTGTGGGGAGATGCAGTAACCAGGGAGGGGATGCAATATCCACGGGATGTGAGATCCCCAGGGAAGGAAAGGAGGATGAAATATTTGGAGGAGACCCAGGGACTGCAGTACCAGGGGTAGGGGAGAGGGGATGGGATAGCCCTGGAGAAAGCAGTGCCTGAGAGGATGCGATATCGGGGGTCACTGCAATGCCCAGGAGGGTCGTGGTACTCTTGGGATGCAATATCCTGGGACGAGATGCAATACCTTGGGAAGGGATGCAATCCTGGCAGGAGATGAGGCAGCACTCCCTGCCCAGGGGAATGTGGTATCCAAGGGAATCGCGGTGTCCTGGGGGGATGCTGTTCCTCCCTCCTACGCCTGGCAGGATCTGGCCACGGATCTGTGGGGATTCCATGTCCCTGGGATGCAGGAATCCYAGTGCTGGAGTGGAACATGCTGGTCCCCACACAAACCTCAAAATTGGACAACAAGCTATGATCAAGCCCTGGAAGATCTGCAGAGCTCCTGCGGTCGGGCTCCATCCCGCAGCATTCCCAGGACTCCGATCCCACAGATCCTGCTCACAACAAACCCTCCCCAGCTCAACTCCTTGCTCGTGGCCTCTTTGTTTATTCTCACATCGTTTTATTTTGTCAGTGAGCATCAGCAAATAGCCCCACGGGTCTAGAAAAGGGAAAGCACAGGGGTTTTTGCATGGTAACATTTCATGGCCAATCACCAAATCTTCGTGAGAGGTGAATAAATTCTCCCTCTGCCATCAAGGAAAGAGAATTAACCTCAGTTAACCCCTCCTGAAGGAGAAGAGAGGCTGCACCCATGACAAACCACTTGACCCTGCCAAATGAGTTTTAGAGAGAGCAACGTGAGCCTGGGTGAGCCTGGAGAGCAAGGAGGAGACGCCTGAGGGTAGTGCTCAGAAACATTCCAGATGAAAATGCGGCGGGGGGCTCCCACTCCAGCGGAGCGCTGTCCCAGATTCCCGAGGCTGCCTGGTGAAGGCTGTGGCTGTACTCTGGACGGGCTGGGATCCCAAACGATGAGCGTGACAAAAAGCAATCAGCAGGGCAGGGTTCACAGTTTACGCAAGAGCCGAGCGTGATAATCGCCAGTTTTGGCAAAGAAAATTTGGTCTGGGAAGACTTCACCCTTCTTCTCAAGAATTCCTTCGAATGACTTAAAAAGTCCAATCGTGTCCTAAATTTCCAGGTGAGGATTTGGATGCTCCTGGTGCAAACGAGCCCTGCGGCTGCTAATCTTCCAGGAGATAAGCACAGCTGGGTGAGAGTTCACACTGGTTGAACGGGAGAGTTGTGGTCCCTGAGAACAGCACATTTAAAATGCCTTTCCACGAAAATCCTCGAGCCTTTCCACGAAAATCCTCGAGCCTTTCCACGAAAATCCTCGAGCCTTTCCACGAAAATCCTCGAGCCTTTCCATGAAAATCTTCAAGCCTTTCCACGAAAAACCAGAGCTAGGGAATAATTAGCTTTTGAGGAAGGCACTCAGTGCTGGTAACTGGGGGTGCAGCTGCAGGGCAAGCTCTGGGTGGTGACAAGAGGATGTGAGTTGGGGACAAGAGAACGTGAGGTGGCATTGACCCGCAAAGGGCACGGGGACCTGGAGTCCAGCCAAGTGACCAGACACTCGGAGCCATGGCAGGAGCCAAGGAATCCAGACTGTTCCAGACTGTTTGGAATGTGAGGGTGTAAAAACCCAGGGTGTCCTTTGTTCAGGGGCCCTCCTGAGAGGCACCAGCTCAAGCTGTTGTTTTTTTATTTAGGTATTGCACTGAGATAAAATTATTTTAAGGACTGAGACATCTGAGCCTCTGCCATGGGAAATCTGGAGAGAGAAACCCTGGTCTGACCCTGTGAGTGCGGGGGTGCAGCTGGGAATAGGCTTCGTTCCCAGGTCAGGGATTATGAGTTCCAGAGCAGCTCCTGGATGGCCAGACAGGAAATTTTTCCTGACAGGTTGATTTGTGGGATCACCCCAGCCTGGACCAATCCCTTCTCAATATGTTGTTCTGTGTATGAATGAATTTAAATCCCCTCTGGCAAGTAAAGGATGAATGTTTCCATCTGGGATCTATAATTAAATCACTGCTGTAATTGGAGCAAACCCTATCCAAGCAAATGTTAAATCAGTCAATGATGAAGTGCAGCTAAAACAGTTTGTGCCCTCATCCTTTTGCACCGTCCTCAGCACCAGTCTCTGTATAAATCACTCTAAATTGATTCTGACCCAGCTCGTTTCATCCATGTAATAAATAATAGGATGGACCTTGCCAAGGACACGGAGCTGTTGGAGAGAGTCCAGAGGAGGCCACCAGGATGATCAGTGGGACGGAGCAGCTCTGCTGGGAGCCAGGCTGGGAGAGCTGGGAATGCCCAGCCTGGAGAGGAGAAGGCTCCAGGGAGAGCTCAGAGCCCCTTGCAGGGCCTAAAGGRGCTCCAGGAGAGCTGGAGAGGGACTGGGGACAAGGCATGGAGGGACAGGACACAGGGAATGGCTTCCCAGTGCCAGAGGGCAGGGATGGATGGGATTTTGGGAAGGAATTCCTGGCTGGGATGGAATTCCCAGAGCAGCTGTGGCTACCCTTGGATCCCTGGCAGTGTCCAAGGCCAGGCTGGATGGGGCTCAGAGCAGCCTGGGATAGTGGGAGATTCCCTGCCCATGGCAGGGGGTGGGACTCAATGATCCTTAAGATCCTTTCCAAATCATTCTATGATTCCATGATTTCCTGCAAGTCACCAGTAGATTTCCATCCTGGCCACAACCCAAGCTGGGAATTACTGGAGAGTTTTTTTTCAGACCTCTGCTAACAATGGCACTTTTCCACTTGGGCTCTGCTTCCGGTAAGTGATATTCCAAGGCCTTCCGGAAATAAGGGATTATCCCTTGTTCCTCACCTCACTCAGGCAACTGGGGCTCTTCATATGGACCACTTCTCCCAGTTTTTCCATGCACAAGTTCCTGGTATGGTCAAGGGATGCTTCCCTGTCCAGCTGGTTTGGTCAAGGGACACTTCACCATCCACGTGGGAATTCCTGAGGCCCCAGAGCAGCTCCAAGGAAGGGGAAGCCGGGGGGATGCACCACCACAAGTGGAAGCAGTTGAGGGGTTCCAGGTTTCTCCTTGGATGTAGCTCATGGAAGGGTTGTGTTGTTGGCTGTGACTCTTGAACCAGAGATTTTTGGGTAAGAAAAGCTGGATTTTAAGCCAGGACTAGAGATTAGGCCCRTGTTCAAAGGGAGACAAACCGATTGTTTCAAGATACCAGCAGAAGGGATGAGAATCCATCTCCTTGCTGGGCTAAAATATTCCTTTGGGTTCATTTTCCAGCAAACAGAAACCACAACTCCGTCTCAAGGAGCAGAATGGTCCAAACTCCAGTAATGAATCAGCTTTTGTTTTCCTTCAAGGATTTAACCAGGAATTATTTAATTTCTTATCAGCTCCCACAGGTTCCTGCACCACGCACATAAAACCTGCTCAGGATGTGAATTGATCCTCCCAGAAATACTTGGGACTGTGGTTCATTGCTGCTAATTCCATGTTCTGAGTGCAAATGGTTCCAAGAAACGATTTGAAAAGCTCAGRCTGGCAGCCTGGAATGATTTCCCATCAAGTTAATTACTTTCATTTTAATTAACTACTATTAATCCAGCAAGAAGCAGTTGCTGGGCCCAGACTCTGTTCCAAAGCAGCGCTGCCCATTGCGCTTGGAGACACCTGGAAAAGTCAAAATACAGCCCTAGAAATTAAGAGGGATGGAGGCTTTTCCTTCTCCGGGAAGAAATTCCAGTGCTAACATTTTGTGTTATGGGAATTTTGAAATTATTGAGCCTCTGTAATGGAAGAAGGAGGAGGAGGAGGAGAAGGAGAAGGAGAAGGAGAAGGAGAAGGAGAAGGAGAAGGAGAAGGAGAAGGAGAAGGAGAAGGAGAAGGAGAAGGAGAAGGAGAAGGAG
>RAHM01000763.1:32256-49552 GCA_003713295.1 Parotia lawesii
TTGGCAGGAGTTACTTGGAACTGGAGCACCGGGAATGTGCAGTTGGAATGTTTGGGAGCTCGCTTCTGATCTGGCATTGATTTAATTTCAATTAAGTGATTAACACCACTTGTCTTAATCTGAGCGCTCAAAAAGTTTAGGAAATGCTCAATGCCCCATGCAATTTCCAGGAGCTTTGTGGGGCTGGAGCACTGGGAGTGTGCAGTTGGAAGATTTGGAAGCTCCAGTTTCTGATCTGGAATTGTTCTGCTCGATGCCCTCTGCATTTGCATGAGCTCTGTGGGGCTGGAGCACTGGGAATGTGCAATTGGAATATTTGAGAGCTCCAGTTCCTATCTGGGATTGCTCTGCTCGGTGCCCTGTGCATTGTCAGGAGCTCTGTGGGACTGGAGCACTGGGAATGTGCAATTGGAATGTTTGGGAGCTCCAGTTTCTGATCTAGAATTGCTCTGCTCGATGCCCTGTGCAATTTCCAGGAGCTCTGTGGGGCTGGAGCACTGGGAACGTGGACCTGGAAGATTCTGGAGCTCCTGTCTGACCTGAGATTGCTCTGCTCGATGCCCTGTGCAATTTCCAGGAGCTCTGTGGGGCTGTAGCATTGGGAATGTGCAGCTGGAATGTTTGGGAGCTCCAGTTTCTGATCTGGAGTTGTTCTGCTCGATGCCCTGTGCATTAGCAGGACCTCTGTGGGGCTGGAGCACTGGGAATGTGGGGCTGGAAGATTTTGGAATTCCCTTCTGATCTGGGATTGCTCTGYTGGTGACTTTGTCACTGAACCTTCAGGACCAGGCAGCTCAAACCCACGTCTGCATTGCAGAATTAACTCAAGATTTTTGCTGAGGGTCCTTTGAATGTGGATTTTTGCCTTATGCTGCTTTTATGCTCTTCCTCCAAAGTATCCACACTTCCCTTTTTCCCCTCTTTTCCCCCTCTTAGGGTACAATGCTACAAGCCATCGAGAGGTACATGAAACAGGCCATTGTGGACAAAGTCCCCAGCGTGTCCAGCTCTGCTCTGGTGTCTTCCTTGGTGAGTAAAGCAGAAGATTTTTGTAGATCTGGGGTTGTGTCAGGCTGGGAAAGTGAGTCTGCTCACCTTTTGTGTTTGTTTTGTTCTTTCTCTGACATGACTCTTCATCTCACTGAAAAATAGGGGAAAAACAGAGTTTCCTTTCTCTCCTCAAATTCCTTCCTTAACATTTGAGTACATCAATCATCATAATTTCTTATACAAAATGCTCATCATCTCTGCAGTCAGTGTAGAACATTAATTTGTCTGGGGAGGGGCCATGAAATCAGCTGCTAAATCTGCAATTCAGGATTATTTCTGCTGATGGACACCAGGAGGGCAAGATGAAGGAATCCACTCTGTTTTCCTCTCTCTTGTTGAGGAGAAAAGACTCAGGGAAGGATCTCATTAGTTCATATTTTTATCAATGGAAGTGGAAGCGTGGTAGTTTGAGACTGAGATGTAAGGAAAATCACAGTTTATAAGGTAAAGACTGGCTGTGTTGGGAAATCTATTATGAGCTTGTGTCCAATGTCAATTTTTTTGCAGCACATGATGAAGATCAGCTATGACGTGGTCAAAAGGTGGATCAATGAAGCTCAGGAAGCAGCTTCCAGTGACAACATCATGGTACAGGTGTGTTTGAGAGAGGCTGGCCCTAAAAACACTGGGGGGGTTTAGTGAAATTCTGTGACTACTAAAGAAAACTTAAGAAAAAAAAAAAAAACTGGTTTTCCTTTAGTCTTTTAAAAGCAAGAATTGTGATTAGTGGGAAACAACTCAACTGTTTGAAAAAAATAATGAGTTTTACCATGATGCCAGCACAAGGTTGTTAATTATGAGCTGGCTCTGGTGTTCTTTTCCCCTTTTCCTGCTAAATTTCTGATATTCTGGAATGCTGCTGCCTGTCCCACAGTGGTTGTTGCAGAAGGGCTTTGAATCTGAGTGCTCAAAAACTTTGGGAAATTATGTCACTGCCTCCCAATGAGCATCTCTTGGCCTTCAGAAACTTCGCCAGATGCAAAAGGACCACAAAGACAAACCCAAATATCAGTAAGATCTCCACAAGAGCAAAACTTCTGCACAGATATTCCAGACATCTGTGGAAATGGAATTATTCTGCCTGTTCAGAGTATGGAATTATTCTGCCTGTTCAGAGTATGGAATTATTCTGCCTGTTCAGAATATGGAATTATTCTCTCTGTTCAGAGTATGGAATTATTCTGCCTGTTCAGAGTATGGAATTATTCTGGCTGTTCAGAGTATGGAATTATTCTGTCTGTTGCAGACTCATGATCAGAAAGATTCTGTAAAATCAGCTTTGTTCTTGCCCACTTAGCAGCTTCATTAAGCCTTACAGTAAATCAGTTTTATGGGGGAAAGAAAAAAAAAATCGAAATTAACTTGGCAAGGAACTAGAAATGTTCCTTTATGCTTCCACCAGAAAAGCCTCAAGGATTTTTGTGAGGTCAGCTGTCATTTCAGGGCCTTGGGATATCCTGGATGTGGAGCTCATTAGAAATGTGGGTGTGACTGTGCAAAGCTGAAACCTTTGAAGTTATGACATTTAATGGGGGGAAAAAAGGGACATAAATTAACTTTGTGGCTCTTTGGATCTTCAGGATTAGTTGAGAGTGGACAGAAAGGGGAAGGAAACGTTGCAGATCTTTGCAACTTGTCAGGAAACTCAGCTCAGTTGAGGTTAGAAGGTATTTTTGCCAGGAAACAGCAATTTTTTACCCCTCTTTGATGTCTTAACGTGGCTTTTGCAGCTGTACTCAGTGCCTGCCCCTCTGTTTCCCATTCCATAGTATCATGCTTTGGGGCTGCTCTATCACCTTAGGAAAAACGACCGCCTGGCTGTGTCCAAGATGCTGAATAAATTCACCAAATCTGGGCTGAAATCCCAATTTGCCTACTGCATGCTGATCAGGATTGCCAGCAAACTCCTCAAGGAGTCTGAAGAGGGGTAAGTAAGAGGCAGAATTTGAAATACAAAARTCAGAGTTTGGAAACAGCAGCGTTTTTTTAGTGTTTGTGGAAATCTCCACAGAGACAGAACTGTAGCGTTGGGATAATGCTTGGACTCGATCTTAAAGGGTTTTTCCAGCCTAAAAGATCCTGGGATTCTTGTGTTTGTAGCCATGAAAGTCCCCTSTTCGACTTCATCGAGAGCTGCCTGAGGAACAAGCATGAGATGGTGATTTATGAGGCTGCCTCTGCCATCATCCACCTGCCAAACTGCACGGCCAGRGAGCTGGCACCTGCTGTGTCAGGTTGGTCACAGCCCTTTGTACCCCTGCCAGCAGCTGAAACAAAGGGTGATAAAGAAAYTTAGAGAAAATACAGYGTAATTATAATACCCAAACYCTGAATTTTCTGATTGTCCCCAAGTTAAAGGGCTTTTGGATGAGATSCTTTTTCCCTGTTTCATCCAGATAAATGGCAGCAGACGTGGCACAGGGTGGTATTTGTCTTTATCCAGCTGCAGGGAGTTGGGATGGGAGGGAATCATGGAATGTGATTCCCTGCTGTGTCAGGTTGGTCACAGCCCTTTGTACCCCTGCCAGCAGCTGAAACAAAGGGTGATAAAGAAATTTAGAGAAAATACAGCGTAATTATAATACCCAAACCCTGAATTTTCTGATTGTCCCCAAGTTAAAGGGCTTTTGGATGAGATCCTTTTTCCYTGTTTCATCCAGATAAATGGCAGCAGAGGTGGCACAGGGTGATACTTGTCTTTATCCAGCTGCAGGGAGTTGGGATGGGAGGGAATCATGGAATGGTTTGGGTTGGAAGGGACCTTAAAAGATCATCCAGTGCCTGCCATGGGCAGGGACACCTTCCACTATCCCAGGCTGCTCCAAGCCTTGTCCAAMCTGGCCTGGGACACTTCCAGGGATGGAACAACCACAGTTTCTCTGGGAAAATTCTCCTCCACCTGGAATATAGAACGGGAACATCAAGGCAACTGTACAACCCCCCTGTTAYTGGTAGTAGGATAAAAATCAGGAGTTTATTTTTAACCTGCATGTGAAGCTCATGATAAATTATGCATAGAGCTGCATGAATATTTAGCAGTGTGTAGTTGAATGGAAATACATTAGACTTTCCACTCTATTCCCTTTCTTTGAAAGAGGCCATATCTTTGTTTTTTGGTTTGTTTKTTWTTTTCCCCAGTGTTGCAGCTTTTCTGCAGTTCTCCCAAACCTGTCCTGCGCTACGCAGCYGTCCGGACCCTTAATAAAGTGAGTGCTTCTAAAACCTCTGAACAAGCTTCATTCTCTGAGTTCAGAGCCAGCCAACAGTGCCTAAKGATGTGTTACCTTAGGCAGAGCAGCTGCCCCTGTGATGACTTTATTTGGAATTCTTCCATGCCGGAGAATTGGCTTTTCCATGCCAGATCTCCTGGTGTGACAGAAATCTTTCTGCATTCAGGCTGTGTTTGCTCGTTTCTGGACCACAGGGATATAACAAGCTGTAGTTAGATAATTTGTGAGCTTTCAGCTGGAAGGAAGCAGAATCCTGGATATTTAATGTTCCAAAATCCACGTGAAGGAAATATCCTGATTGCAGAGCTGCACAACGCAACAGCAGCAATTTGTGACTCTCAAACCCACGAGCTGTACCTTAAAACTCATTTAAAACGCTGAAACCCAACCCCTGAGTTCTGATTGCATCAAATGCTTTGAACTGCAGGATGCTCCTGCTCCCACCTAATTTTGGAACTGCATTCCTTGCAGGTGGCCATGAAGCATCCATCTGCAGTCACTGCCTGCAACCTGGACCTGGAAAACCTCATCACCGACTCCAACCGGAGCATCGCCACCCTGGCCATCACCACGCTGCTGAAGACGGGCAGCGAGAGCAGCGTGGACAGGCTCATGAAACAGATCTCCTCCTTCGTGTCAGAAATATCAGATGAGTTTAAGGTGTGGCATTGGAGGCCTCTGCTCTTTCCAGCTGCAGGTTTTTCTCCCATTCTTGTTTTTTATCAAGCTTTTCCTGTTTGTTAATGCTTCGGTGRTTTAGGCTGGTAGGGCAAAGTTCAGAAGGTGCAGTGCTCTGATTTCCAGCTTAAATATCCTGTGTCCTTTCCTCCCACCAGTCCAAGAAAGGAAAAATATCATTTGGTGGATTCCTGGCTCCTGTGYAATATCCTGCAAATCTTGTACTTCCTTCTGGTTGTTTTAGAGAGGAAAAAGGATTTTAATTGTTCTGATTGAGTTTATATCACATCAGTCTTGATGCATAGTTAAGAAGCTGTGAATTCTAAATTTCTGCCTAATTTATAAGTTTTATAGTGACTAAGCTGGTAATAAATTAGTTCAGGATGGTTCAGTTGTACCTGTTACATCATGAGGAGCACAGCTCTGCAAAGTCACTGTCTGCTTAAAGTAGTCTTAAGTCCTTGTTTTTATGAGAAAAGGGAGTATYAGACAAATTTGAAATTGCAAAGAGTTTTAATGACAGAACGTGACAAGTTAAAATTGCRTCATGGTCCTCCCTGGGCAGATGGAAGGCAGGAGGGGAGCCCTTTGAGTTAACATATTCCATCCTAAATTCCAGTCTGTCTGCCAGAGCCAGGTCTTGCAGCACCCTGGCACGAAGTTGTTACACGCTGACCCCGAGAATCCACCACCTGATTTTTTATCCTTGTGCATGGATTTAATCAATCGAGGTGACAACTTGAGATAGAAACCTGTGTTTTTCCTAGGAAAACAAACACGTGACCCCTGTCCTTCCGTGTCGTTCTGCAGGTTGTGGTTGTGCAGGCCATCAGTGCCCTGTGCCAGAAGTACCCTCGGAAGCACAGTGTCATGATGACCTTCCTCTCCAACATGCTCAGGGATGATGTACGTGTGACACTTGCTCTGGGGGGAGTTTTGGCAGATTTGGACCTGCTTGGTGATGGGAAGGGTCTCTTCTGTCAGTGGATGCACAGAAAGATGGACCTGAGTGGGTCAGACCTGTGTGAAATGCTCAGGAGTTAGAGCTGAGGATGCTCAGATGTTGTGCCTTGATGGGTCAGGGGGCTGGGAATGCTCTGTGAGATCGTCCAGCACACCTTTCCTTACCCCAATTTGTACAAATGATTGTTTTCTCCATGGGAAGCAGTCACTGAAGCGTGAGGGAGCTGAGCCTTGCTCAGATCAGAGGGTCACTGTCCCTGATTTCCCTTTGCCAGGGTGGCTTTGAGTACAAGAGAGCCATTGTGGATTGTATAATCAGCATCATCGAGGAGAACCCTGAGAGCAAGGAGGCGGGCTTGGCTCACCTCTGYGAGTTCATCGAGGACTGCGAGCACACCGTGCTGGCCACCAAGATCCTGCACCTGCTGGGCAAGGAGGGCCCCAGGACCCCATCCCCATCCAAGTACATCCGCTTCATCTTCAACAGGGTGGTGCTGGAGAACGAGGCTGTGAGGGCTGGTGAGTGCAGCTCCAGGGCTGGTGAGTGCAGCTCGAGGGTTGGTGAGTGCAGCTCCAGTCCTGGAAGCTCCCATGGTTGCAAATTCCCAGGCTAAAACTGGATTTGGAGTGTGGGGAGTGATGGTTCTTCCCCAGGCCCTGTGTAGAGCTGTGGAGGTGGGTTTACCCTGAGGTTGTTTAATCTCCTCAGATCATCTTGGCATCAGCACCTGRGCTTCAGAACATAAAGAATAGATTGGTTCTAGGCCCTTTGAGTGTCTGCTGGAATTCAAGTTGTAATACATGAGGAGGGGACACTGCTGCTTCCCTATTTAATGTCACTGTCCTAAGTTTGTACTTCCTGAAACAGCTTCCTCTTCTTTCTGGGTGGGGATTTTCTCCAAGCTGGTGCCAAGCTGAAGTTTGGTTCGTTTGGAGAGGCTGCTCCAAGTGGTTGCTGAGGGGTTTGAGCTCCCTGCAGAGCCACTGGGTGTAGCCTGGCCCTGGTCACCACTGGGTGCTTGTGTGGAAAACAGATTTTTCTGGAGTGGGAGCTGCTGCAAGTGGCAGAAGGGCCAACAACTGGAATATTCCACAGAGCTTCAAAAAATATCTGATGGAGAGCTCCCTCAGAGCAGAGCTGCAGGGCTGTTAAGCTGATCTTGGTCACAAAATTATTTCCATTTGGAAATACAGGAATAGTTTAGTCCTTCCATATCACWGAAAGGTTTATGGTGTGGAAGTGAAAGGCTCTGTAAATTGAAAATTCAGGGCTGTGAGAATGTGTTTGTGCAGAACTTGGGCCCCTCTGACACCTCCCTGTTCTCTCTGCAGCCGCTGTCAGTGCTTTGGCAAAGTTTGGGGCACAGAATGAGAATCTGCTTCCGAGTATCCTGGTGCTGCTCCAGAGGTGAGTGGGGATGGCTGRGCCTGTGCTGAGCCTGTGGTGACACAGAGCCCTCTGATTCCCTGGAAGCAGCCAGGGAAGGAAGATCAGACCAGGCTGGAACTTTCACTGAGGTTGTCAATCCCAGTTGAGGAGTGGGAAAATGCTTCTCCCACCTTTCCTGCATGGCTGGAGGGAGCAGAGCACTGCTGGAGACAAGGAAGTGAGAGATGGGATTAGTCACAGAAACATGTGATGGTAATTTGATCTGAGAACATTGCTCAGGGGGTAATAAATCACAGAATCATTGACTGATTTGGGTTGGAGGGATCTTAAAGCTCATCCCGTTCCACCCCTGCCATGGTGGAATCCTTCCATTATCCCAGGCTGCTCCAAGCCACATCCAACCTGTCCTTGGATCTTCCAGGGATCCAGGGGCAGCCACAGCTGCCAAGGCCTCCCCATCCTCACAGCCAGGAGTTTCCTCCTCACATCCAACCTAAATCTCTTTTAGTTTAAAATTGTTCCTCCTTGTCCTATCAATATCTGCCCATATAAAAACTCTTCCCCCTACAGAGCTTTTCTACAGGTGGGCATTTTTTACACCCCTTGAAGCAAGAAAATTCCTATCCAGGTTACTCATAAATAACTTTTGTGTTTGCAGAGCTGGGTGTTCCCATGTCACAGGTTCATGTCTCTTGCTAAGACATGYGGTGTTAATGATTTAATTGAAATTAAACCAACTCCCATGCCGTAGAAACACATTTTTACATGATTTGAAAATCTCTGGAGGGACCTCTGACTGTCATTGCAGTATCAAAGCCAGTTTTGGCAGAGCTGTTTTTAGCTCAGCTCTCTGCTGGCCAGAGCTGGCTGAGCCCTGTCCCCTTGTCCCCAAACAGGTGCATGATGGACAGCGACGACGAGGTCCGGGACAGGGCAACCTTCTACCTGAATGTCCTGCAGCAGAGACAGCTGGCCCTGAATGCTGCCTACATTTTTAATGGTCAGTGAGGGAAAGGAAACCACTCAGAGCTGTTAATTCACGTGGTTTTTTTCTGGCCTTAGCGCTTCCCTGCAAAGTGCTTGTGGTGAGAGTGGTGGATTTAGCAAAATATGGGAAGGGGAAATGGAGCCAGGAGTTTGAGCTGGGCTTTTCTCATTGACTCTTCTTTCACTTGGCATAAATTTCTTGATTTTTGCTCCATCTTTTCCAATCCAAAACGAGGATGAGGGTGGAGTATAACAACATTTTATGTCTGTAACTGAATATTCATGTGAGCAGAGAATTTAATTAACACATGTAAGATTCTTGGGAGTGAACTGTTTAGACTTGGCAGCTTTGTGTCATCTCCAGAGCAGCTTTTTTTCTCCTCTGCCTGTTTTGTGTTCCCTGTGGATCAGCTCTGCATGGCAGTGCTTGTGGCAGTTCCAGCTCTTAAAACTGAGTTTTTCTGCCTTTCTCCTCTGCAGGGTTGACAGTCTCTGTTCCTGGGATGGAGAAAGCCCTGCACCAGTACACGCTGGAGCCTTCAGAGAAACCCTTTGACATGAAAACAGTTCCCCTGGCTACAGCACCGATCTTTGAACAGAAAGCAGGTAACACCCAGGCTTCATGGAAATGGGCTGGAGGCAAGGCTCGAAGCCTTGGGGCTGCTGTTGTTGTGCTGATCTTGTTATCAGGGACAAGTCTGTACTTAATCAGAATTTATTGGCTCATAGCCTTTGGAAAAAAGCCATTCCAGGAGCACTCAGTCACTTCTCTGGCTTTCTTCCACGTCCTTGCACAATTCTTGAGCATCTTGACTTAGCACAACCACCTTTGGATTTCTTTTTTTCTCCCTTCTCCTCCTCCTTYCGTTTTTTTGCTGCCTCTTCCGGGCTAAGGTGTGGTTTATTCCTCATAACTCAGACTTCTTTTTTTCTACTTTCAATTCACTATTTCCACACCGAAAAAAAAAGATATTTCAGTGTGTGAGCAGCCAGGCTGGCAGTGGTTTGCAGCAGAATGTGTGAATCATTTAAGGAATATCATTTAAGGAATATCATTTAAGGAATATCATTTAAGGAATATCATTTAAGGAATATCATTTAAGGAATATCATTTAAGGAATATCATTTAAGGAATATCATTTAAGGAATATTTAGTGGAGATTTAATGGCATTTTAACCTCCTGCATGGTTTAGTTGAGACAGAGCACAAAGTCTCTGCTTTTTTTCTCCACAGAGATTGCCCTGGTGACCAGCAAACCTGAGAAAGTGGCTCCTTCACGTCAGGATATATTTCAAGGTAGGAGAGAAGATCAGTGGCTCTGCAGAGCTACAGGAAAGCTTGGGACAAGGGCTGGAGGGACAGGACACAGGGAGTGGCTTCCCACTGCCAGAGGGCAGGGATGGATGGGATCTTGGGAAGGAATTCCTGGCTGGGCTGGAATTCCCAGAGCAGCTGTGGCTGCCCCTGGATCCCTGGAAGTGTCCAAGGCCAGGCTGGACAGGGTTTGGAGCAACCTGGGATAGTGGAAAGTGTCCAGGGGGTGGAACTGGATTATCTTTAATTTTGCTCCCAACCCAAACCATTCCTTGAGTCTGTGAAGTGTTGGGATGATGGCAGGATCAGAGCCTGTCACTGTTGATCTTCTTTTCCTTCCTGCACAGAACAACTGGCAGCCATCCCAGAATTTAAGGGCCTGGGTCCTTTGTTCAAATCTTCAGAACCAGTGCAGCTCACAGAAGCAGAAACAGAATATTTTGTTCGCTGCATCAAACACGTGTTCCCAAACCACATCGTTTTCCAGGTGAGGGAATTCACACCCTTTTCCCAGGGTGCAGCAGGATTTGGCAGAGTTGCTCAAAATGCAGGAAGCTCGCTGCATGCCATGGACGATTTTAGCTGATTTGGGGGAAAAACTCTTGATGTGGAAGTGTTTCCAAGTCCTTTTCCCTGTTCCCTGCTGCAGTTTGATTGCACGAACACCTTGAACGATCAGCTCTTGGAGAGAGTCACGGTGCAGATGGAGCCATCGGATGCTTATGATGTGATCTGCTGCATCCCAGCTCCCAGCCTGGCCTACAACCAGCCTGGAATGTGCTACACCCTGGTCAGGATCCCCCAGGATGACCCCACTGCAGGTGAGAAATTCTGCCCAACAAATCCCTCACGTGAAGGTTCGGGAGAACACCAAGAGTTGGAGGTGTGGGATTTGGTTCATCCTGAGGTTCTTGGCTGTTTCTTTTTTTGTGTGTCACAAGTGGTGGTTTTTAGCAGAATAATTGTTAGAAATCATCAGTGGTGTTGGATGATTAAAAATGGGATGTTAAAGAGGATTGCAGGTAATGGAAACTTGGATTTACTGCCTGGAATCAATGAAAGGAGCACGTTTCAAACCGTGGATGTTTGGTAGTGTTCAAGAACAGAACCAGTAAAAGGAAAATGCAAGTAGAATAAAAATATTCTTAATTTGAGGCTTTAGATAATGGACTGATTTTTTTTCCTCTCTTTAGAGAATTAGAAACAAGTACAAAATGCAGGAATGAGATTTTCTTGGGTATGAAACTTCCCTTTCTTTCCTCAGTCTCACTTAAACACCGCTGGGTTTGCAGTTATTTACATGACTTAGCAGTGGAGTGGATTTGGAAGTTGGTTTAACACCAGGGAAGATTAGAATTAATCTGAATTTGCTGAACTGTGGGTTTGGATCATATTCCATTTGTCAGAAATCCTTGTGGAATTCCTCCTGATGGCTGCTGCTGGATCTCATGGCAGCATTTGGAATCAGTGGCTTGTTACCCCTGGAACTCTCCTGAGTTCCTCCTTTGGTCTTTATTTTCAAACCAAAGGGAAAAATGATATTAAAGTGCTTTGCCCTGGCCACATTCTGTATTCCTGAGGTAAAACTGATGGATATTGCAGTCTCTTTTTGGGAAGAGAGGGCTCCAGCAGACGAATCTGCCCCAATTATCCCAGATTTTTCTCTCTTCCAGTCACTTGTACCTTCAGCTGCACCATGAAGTTCACGGTGCGGGACTGCGACCCCAACACGGGGGTGCCAGAAGAGGACGGGTATGAGGATGAATATGTGGTGAGTCCAGGATTTGTTCCCTTTTCCCATTGGCACTAATTTGGGATAAACRTGGCCATTGGGTCGAGTTTCCTCTCAAATCTGAAATCAATCCATGGCAGGGTCTGCCTGAAACGCCAAAATATTGTAAAATGTCATTTTTTGGATCCTTCCCCAAAACCTCAATTCTGTCAAAAGTTTTAGTACCCTGTGGAGAATTTGTGGGATCAGACAGGAAGAGAGGAAGGATTAACTTCCACTGTCTGTTTTCAGAACTGTGCCCCAATCTTTCCACCCCAAGTATTTGAATTTCTGTTAATTGTGTGGTCAATGATGGGGATAAAAGTCAGATCCCAGGAGGTATTGGGGGAAATAAAGGCTCCTTGGGAGTTATTTTCTGGAGCCAGGCTGGGAGAGCTGGGAATGTTCACCTGGAGAAGAGAAGGATCCAGGGAGAGCTCAGAGCTCCTTCCAGGGCCTAAAGGGGCTCCAGGAGAGCTGGAGAGGGACTGGGGACAAGGGCTGGAGGGACAGGACACAGGGAATGGCTTCCCASTGCCAGAGGGCAGGGATGGATGGGATCTTGGGAAGGAATTCCTGGCTGGAGATCCTGGAATGAAATTCCCAGAGAAGCTGTGGCTGCCCCTGGATCCCTGGAAGTGTCCAAGGAAAGGTTGGACGGGGTTTGGAGCACCCTGGGATGGTGGAAGGTGTCCCTGCCCGTGGCAGGAGGTGGCACTGGATGATCCTTAATGTCCCTTCCCACCCAAACCATTCTGGGATTCCCTGGATTCTGAGAAAGTCTCTCCATGGAAGCCCAGCAGGGGCTGTAAAGGGCTTTGACCCATCAAGTAATGGCCTCATTTTCTGCTCTCCTTTAGTCTCACAGATGTTTTGTGTAAATATTTTTTAAAGTTGCCACCATAAATACTATTTTCCCTCTTTTTAGAAGCTATTCTTAAACAATTCTCCTGGAATTAAAACCAGGAATTGTCTTGGCGAAACACTGTGGGCTCTCTTTCCCTTTCCAAGGTGAGGATCATTTCCATAACTGGCCTGAAAATTTCCCTTTTTTTTTTTCTCCCAGTTGGAAGACTTGGAGGTGACAGTGTCTGATCATCTCCAGAAGGTTCTAAAACCCAACTTTGCAGCTGCCTGGGAAGAGGTGGGAGATGACTTTGAGAAAGAAGAAACCTTTGCACTCAGCTCCATTAAAACCCTGGATGGTGAGAGAATCCCTCATTTATTGGTGACCCACCTGGGGAATCATGCTGGGGTTTTATTTCGTGTCATAAATAATTACCTGGAACCGTTTTCTTCCTCAATCTCTGAATGCAGAAGCTGTCAATAACATCATCAAGTTCCTGGGCATGCAGCCCTGTGAGAGGTCAGATAAAGTGCCAGAAAACAAAAATTCTCACACCCTCTACTTGGCTGGTAAGTGTTCCTGCTGCTTAAACTCCAGGTTTCCATGGCCCCACAGGTTTTTCTAAATGAAGAGAAATGATTTAGGAGATCCTGCTGTTGTTTTGGGAGTTTTTTCTCTGTATGAAAGGGTTTTTTTCTCTGTAGAAAGGTGAAGGGACCCAGTGTGTTGAATGCAGCAGGTGCCAACTTGGAGCCCTCTGTTGTGGATGTGCTCGGGCCAAGCTCTGTGATTGTTGGAATGAGGGAATTCTACCTGTGGGAATGGTGGAGAATCTCTGATTTGAGAACTTCCCAGAGCACACAAATTCAATTCCTTGCCTGAGCTTATCTCAGAAGGGTGATTCTGGGAGCATCTTGTTCTCAAGTTCCTGTTGCTAAAGACACATCCTGAGTTGCCCTGCAGCACCCACAACTTCTTCTAGAATCATGGAATTGTTTAAGTTGGAAAAGCCCTGTCATGGAGTCATGGAGTCCAACCATTCCCAGCACTGCCAAGGCCACCACTGCCCCATGTCCCCAAGTGCCACATCCACAGGGATTTGAAATCCAAACAGGGATGGGGACTCCAGCACTGCCCTGGGCAGCTGTGCCAGGGCTGGACAATCCTTTCCATGAGGAAATTTTCCCAGTATCCACCCTGCCCCTCCCCTGGCCCAGCCTGAGGCCGTTCCCTCTCCTCCTGTCCCTGTTCCCTGSGAGCAGAGCCCGACCCCCCCCGGCTGCCCCCTCCTGTCAGGGAGTTGTGCAGAGCCACAAGGTCCCCCCTGAGCCTCCTTTGCTCCAGGCTGAGCCCCTTTCCCAGCTCCCTCAGCCGCTCCTGGGGCTCCAGCCCCTTCCCTGGACACGTTCCCTGCCCTGGACACGCTCCAGCCCCTCCAGGTCTCTCCTGTCAGCTCCTGTCGGGAGCTGCCCCCAGGATCCCAGGGGGTCCCTCAGCAGGGCCAGCACAGGGGACAATCCCCACACCGGGGCTGGCACAGCCCAGGTGCCATCGGCCTCTTGCCCACCTGGGGCTGTCCTGGGGCTGTCCAGCCACTGTCACCAGCACCCCCAGGACCTTTCCCAGCTTTCCAACCCCTCTCCCCCAGCCTGGAGCATTCCATGGGGCTGTGACCCACGTGCAGAGCTGAAGACCAAACCCGTCTTGCCCTCAGCCGTTGTCCCTGGCTCAGGACTGGATCCCTGAGCCTCTCCCAAAGTGACCTGTCCCTGTTGCTTTGTCCCAGGTGTGTACAGAGGTGGCTGTGACGTGCTGGTGAGGTCCAGGCTGGCACTGGGGGACGGTGTGACCATGCAGGTGACAGTCAGGAGCAAGGACGAGACGTCCGTCGATGTCATCCTGGCTTCCGTGGGCTGAGAGTTCCAGCACAGCAATTCCTGGAATTCCCCCTTTTCCTGGCTGTCCTTCTGCATGTAGTTTTTATTCCTCAATTTGGGAAAGATTTTGTATGATGTTCCATTCGTGGCTGGCTGGTACTGAGCCATTCCCAAGTCCCTTCCCTCGCTGTCACTTACACATTCCCACCTAACTTAGGGCATCTCTGGCCACTTGCAGTCAACCAGGGAAGGTAAAAGATGCAGGGAGGGGGTGAGAAAATGGAATCAGATTTTTGTCAAAATTGCTTTTTATTAACAGAAAATAAACACTGGTTCAAGTGGTGGAATTCATATGAATTACTGTTAATAAAATAGACATTTTTTTTGTTCTAATTCTGTCTGCTCCAGTACAGAAAAAATAGCCCATCATGGCTGTTTATGAAGCAAAAACCCCCTTATTCCTAAAGGGATGCTATTAAATTCCCAACATAAACTATTAAAACCCACCCCAAACCTCCAAATTTGCAATATTTTTGTGACTGTCTCTTCTTCCACACAGAAAAATCAATGTACAGAGAGAGATAAAACTCCATCTCTTGAGGCAGATTCAATTCTCTGAGCCTTATGTCAGGTAATACCAAACCCAAGGACAGCCTTTTCCCGGGTTCAAATTGGGAAAAATCCCATATGGAAAACTGGGAAGGGAAGGGGATGGAGGGACCTGCTGATGAATTGGTGGTTCTTCCCAAGTCAGGGCGAGGAAGGAAGGAAGAAACACAGATTTAATGCTAATTTAAACCCCTGCCTCTCTAAATCCACAGGCTGGGCAAGAAGGGGAGTGCAGGGCTGGAAGAGCTGTCAGCATCCTGCTTTTCCCCTCATTTTTCCGGTGCTCCAAGGATTTAACTCCGTTTGGCAGCCCAGGATGAGGGTGTGAGTGTAGTGTTGGATGTGGGAGATAAAATCAAGGTTGTTTTTTTTTTTTTCCTGCCCCCAAAGCCTGACTCGGAAGCAGAGGGGCAGAACTGAGCTGCCGCAGCTCAGAAGGAGTTGATGAAGTTCAGATAAGCATTCAGGAATCCCGTGGGATCCTCCAGCTGGGGATAGTGGCTGATGTGGTCATCCAGCACGGACACTGTGGACGTGGGAAGCACCTTCCTGGTGGGAAAATGGAGCAAGGCTGAAACACAGCAACTGCAGCACAYTCAGCCCAGTGGCACAGGCAGGATTCTGCCCCTTTTTGGGATTAAAAAAGCCTGGAGCAGCCACATCTGACCACTTCCAAGGGCTGGATTTCCTTCAGGGTAGTTTGGAGGGGGAGACTTCCTCAGGTACCAAATGTTCCCTCTGTGGTTTTAAAATGGATCATGGGATACACTGAAAATCCTGATTTTTTGGTGCCTAAAATGAGGACGCAACTTCCAAACTGCTCTGACGGAATCACCTGGCTGTGCAGGTCACAGTGGGAATTCAAAACAGCTTCCATGASAATGGAACTGAGGGAATAGCCAGGCAAAATATCCCTTGGAATGAAGCCCGTTACACATTCCCACTTGTGTCTTACTTGTAAAGCTCGAGAAACTCCGGGTGTGGATTCACAGGATCCAGGGGCCCGTAGATGAGATGCACTGCAAGGGAAGCACAGGCAGAGCTTTTCTACCCCTAAATTAATGGGTTCATTAATTAGGACATCCCGAAATTAATGCCAAGGAGAGCTGCAGGAGTGTTCCCTCCTCACACAAAGCTTGGGAAGCTTCCAGTGGAGGACTGAACTGACCAGCTCCGAATGGGCTCTCGCTGGTCTGCCCTGGGGTCAAGTTCAGCCTCCAACCCCCAAATTTTTCCCTGGTTACAATTTTTTGGGCTTGAAAAGCTCCTCAGCTTCCCTGGAGCAGCACTTGGAGAACCAGCCATGAACCAGGGAATTACCTCTGCTGATAAACTGGATTTGAGCTCAGAATAACAAGAGGCTCATGCATGGAAGGAGCCAGCACCTGGAAGTGAGAGGGGCAATTCCCAACAATCCCAAGGAGCAAAAGGAATGGATTCCTACTCACGTGGGACCGAGGTAGACATCAAAGCCCCAACCCAGCGCTCTCTGTGCTTCTTTCTCTGGTTTATGTACTGCAAAATACTGAAGAAAAATTCGTCGTTAATGCAGTGGGTGCTGCCCAGCCTGGAATTCGCTCCCGGGGCTGTGCAGTGAGATCCAGGTGGGATCTGCATCTCCCACGGGAAAACGGCACCACAGCATCACCCCTGGGCTCAGTGACTCCGTTCTCCCAGCGGGAGAAGGGGAGATATGGAACTGAACTCATAACCACCAGCCCAAGATCCTTCTAAAAGCCACAAACTGGAGAAAACAAAACTTCCAAACTCCTAAGCTGGAGATTTGGGATTTCTGGGAATGGCCCAGAAGGTTCAAATCCAGAGGGAAATCTCTCGTGGCACAATGCTGGGGGATCTGCCACAGCTGGAGATTTGGGACTTCTGGGAATGGCCCAGAAGGTTCAAATCCAGAGGGAAATCTCTCGTGGCACAATGCTGGGGGATCTGCCACACCTTTAGCTCCAGTCATCACCAACCCCCTTCCCCCAAATCCAAGCCCTTGACTTCCAAAGAAAAAAACCCCCCAGGTTCCACCTCTCCAGCCGTGTGCAGGCTCAGATCCAACTCCACCCTCCATTTCCCTGCCCTGCGTCATCCCRGAGAATCCCTGCTCCGCCATCGCCCCCCAGCTCTTCCTTGGGATGCAGCGTTGATGCCAGGCTCCAGAAGAAGCAGCTGGAAGTGCTGGAGAGCCGGGCTGAGCCCCGGGAAGCTCGGAGCAGGGAATTCACGCCAAGGTACCTGTCCAGAACGAGGTTCCCGTCGTTATTCCGTACTGCTGCCCACATATCCCAGTATTCCACCCGCGAGGGCTGCGTGTGGGGCCCAAAAACCGCGCCGAGCCTGGAAAAAAAAAGGGAATTTGGAGCCACCTGGAAGCAGCTGTGTCAGAGAATCAATCACTCAAAATTTGGAGCCACCTGGAAGCAGCGGTGTCAGAAAATCAATCACTCAAAATTTGGAACCAACTAGAAGCAGCAGTGCCAGAAAATCACTCAAAATTCAGAACCACCTGGAAGCAGCTGTGTCAGAGAACCACTTAATATTTGGAACCACCTGGAAGCAGCTGTGTCAGGGAA
>RAHM01000764.1:9676-48858 GCA_003713295.1 Parotia lawesii
AAACCCACAATCCTCTCTCAGCTCATCCCTGGTGACCTGGAAACACTCCCAGGGTCACCTGTGGGGCCAGGAAAGAGGCTCTCTCTCTGGTCCTCTGGGCCTATCTCTCTTCCAGCACACAGTGCACCCCAACACATACCCATATAAAATACATAAAATATGATACAGAGCACACAAGAATCACATTTAACAATCTCTTATAACTAAATTTATGCACAGGGAGAATTATATATGCTTTTATAAGGTTACTTCAAACACGTAACACAAATGTGTACATCAGTCAATATCAGAGCTGTGAGAGCACCAGCAGTCCTGAATTGCCCTGGGACAAATCTGAGACCACCTTCATGCCCCACTCCCAGGAAAACAGGAGCCCTATTTTGGGTTTGGCCTCACARGAAGACCTGGCTCACTCCCTGGCTGTCCAGCTGGACCTGTTTTGTCAACTTGTGTGGTGCTCACTGCGTGGCCGTGGGGAGACCCTGCTCTCTGTCCCCAGCCCTCGCTCAGGGCAGGTGCTGGCTGAACGGCCCGTGCCAGTACTGCAGCCACACTTGGGCCTCAATTTGAACAGCAGTTGGGTCACCGCAACATTGAATCTCTGGCGTGGGTCCTGTCTTCACAGCAGATGAAGCTGGTGGATTTGGTGTCCTTTCTCTTGTTCACTCAGCTGTTCTGAGGTCTGGGGCTGGGATGGAGAGGCCCCTTGCTGTCCTGCTGGTCCCCCTGGCTATTTCGTCTCCTGTAATTGTTCTCTCTGACCTTGGACCAAAACCAACCGAACGGTTCACTTCAGAAAACCGCAGCTTGTCGCAACAGTGATGCGGGGTGGCAGGCGCTGCCACCTTCCGAAAGCGTCCCCCAAGAGAAGCCGCTCAGAGAGGCCACTCCACATACACACACACAGTCCACACATGCCGAAAAGCTATCACAAACAAGCCRATGGCAGAGAGAGCAGGAAGGGTCCTCGTATGGGGTTCCACAGGAGGTATTTATTCCAGTCACGCAAAGGGGTCCAGGGACAAAGACAAGGGATCRGGGAAGGATCCAGGGTTATATATGGGGGGTGGAGAGAGCATCAGGGGCCAATAATCTGAGGGCGCAGGGGAGGTACACTAGGGTGGGGCTAGGGCAAAGGAACCAATAGGGAAGACCTGAGGGAGTGGCAAAGGAGCAGGGGCCAATGGGGGAGCGGGAAAGGGAGGACTTTCTAGATCGGAGACATATAGGGTAGAAAAGGGGCAGGGAGGCCAACGGGCCAATCAGGGAAACAGAACTGGGGTACATGAACATAATCAAGCAAAGTATCCTGGAAGAAACTACTGTGGTCTCCATGAGTAGGAGGTAGTAGGCTCAGAACCTTTCCTCCAGGGGACCTTCGAGGTCTCTGAATTGGCACGCCTGTCGGCCTCCACAGCAGCTGAAGGATTCCTGCTGCAGTCTCCAAGGCCAGGGAAAGGGAAAAATCTTCTTGCCTAAGCTAACAAAAAACCAAGCTAGCTAAGCAAAAAAAGGAAGGAGTCTGCACGACACCATGGACGTCTGGGAGTGAGGCTTTGAAAAAGCCTGCGCAAGAGCCCCAAGGCTCCCCACCGCTACAGGAACCATTTGTGCGTGTTGTAGTTTAAGCTGGCTAGGCACCAAGCCCCACAAAATCTGTTATTTTTTATAAGGGGAAATTAAAGAATATTGAGGAAAACTGGAGGACTGCAAAGCAAAACAGGCACACACGTGAGCAATTACAATATAAAGAAAGTTTATTGCTAACAGAATTAAAGGTAAAATGAAATAGTAAGAAATTAAAGCTAAACTCCCCTCTCTTCCAGCACTCCCCTCTTTTTACCCAACTTGCACAAAGGATAATAATACATGGGATTTGGTTAGTGATACAGTTCTTAAAAGTCTTTCCAATATTTCAGGAAAAAGTTTTTTCTGCTTAATGTGGTTTCCAGACTGTTACCTACAACAGTCCCGCCCTTAAACAAATCTGCTGAAGTGAAAAAACATTTCTCCCATGAAAATCTCACAGTCTGTTTATGCTACAGTCATGGGCCCAATAGACATAGGGTTTTAGTCTTTTCAAAGATGAGTTATTCTGGCTTGAAAACAAAGGCTCTCTTCTTCACAAAATCTCTAAAAACTTTTCACTGCTCCTATCTAGCCTGGCATAGGCACTTCTCACATCTTCATAAGCTGCACGTGAATTTCTCATCTCTCTATGTACTTCAAAAATGGATTCAAAAGAGACATACAGTTTGTGATATTACAGTTTTTTACCACAGCCTGCAGAAAGCATTTTTGAGCTTTGTGCTGGGCGTGCTCCCACCTCTTTTTCCCCGCCACCATCTTGACTACATTTGTGCATTCTCCATGACTTACTTTCTYTTTGATCTTGAAACCTCCATGTTAAGAAATTGTTCTTGCTTGGGCTTTGCACTGAAGAAAGCCTCACTCCCTTGGCGTGCTGCTGGCTGCATGGTGTCCTCTTTGGCTAGGTACAAGCTATGCTGGCCACAGAAAGGTTCCGCTGGCTCCTGCCGGGTCCGTGCGGGGCCGCACCGCCCATGTGGAGGGGAGGGGAAGCCCCGCCGGTCCCCAGAAGCTGCGCCGGGTGGTTTCAGCTCTGCGGCAGTCCATGGCTGCTTTAGCTGCCTGCGGCTCTGGGAGGGCTCCTCCGCAGTGACCCAGGAGTCCGTGCCCCTGCACCAGGGAAAGGGAGGGGGAAGGTGGAGGAAAGGGCCTGGAGGCCTCCCCCCACCTCCCAGCAGGAGAGCTGGAAACAAAAGGAACTTCCTGCACTTGTGCTGTTTTTAAATATGCAAATTCGCTAGAAGAGCTATTGGATCAGCAACTTGTCCATCAACTCAGTTTCAACCCACTACAGTGGGCGTAAGACMGACGATCAGGGAATAGACTATCATAAAATCACTCCAAAACAAATAATTAACAGCTGATATCTCTGATATTTTTTTCTCTATACTCCATTTTAAACGTGAAAATAATTGTTTGGGTAAACAATATCACAGCGCATGTATTAAGTCAATTTTGGGAAAAACGTATAATCATCAAAGAATTATAGAATCATATAATGGTTTGGGTTGGTAGTTGATGCCTTGAGAGGCCACCTAAAAACAGAGACTAGACAAGAATAAGGGAATAAAGGTAGGTATTTATTTGAAAGGCCTTCAAAGTTACACTGTGGGGAGCCAGAGGCTACTGCCAAGATGGACCCCAAGATGGATGACAGGTCACAAGTTCTTCACACTTTTATAAGTTTGGTTCATTTGCATATCAGGGTTAATTCTCCAATTAATGCTTCAGTTAATGATGTTGTTTCCCCAAGCTCAGCCCCCTCTTAAGATGGTAGTTTACACATTTTGGGCCTAGGACAGTCTGAGTGTCCTTGGAGAGCAGGCCTGGAGAGGCTTTGTTATGTCTACCTAGCATGAGAGAGCAGAAATTAACAGGCTACAAGAAACTTCAGTTACACACTAGGCAGTACAGGATTTGAAAAATATGGAAGTTAAAACCTAAGGCATCATAGTGACCTTAAAGACTATCTAGTTCCAACCCCCTGCCATGGGCAGGAACATGTTCTATTAGACCAGGTTGCTCAGGGCTCCATCCAATCTGGTCTTGAACATTTCCAGGGATGGGGCAGACACAACTTCTCTTGGAAAGCTGTTCCAGTGCCTCACCACCCTCACAGGGAAGAATTTCTTCCTAATATCCAATCTAAACCTACTCTCAGTTTGAAGCCATTCCCCCTTGTCCTGTCACTCCAGGCCCTTATAAATAGTTTCTCTCCATGTTTCCTGTGGGCTCCCTTCAGGTACTGAAAGGCCAAATTAGGTCACTCCAAAGCCTTCTCTTTTCCAGGATGAACAATCCCACTTCTCTCAGCCTTTCCTCATAGCAGAGCTGCTCCATCCCTCTGATCACCTTGGTGGCCTCCTCTGGACTTGCTCCAACAGGTCCCTGTCCTTSCTGTGCTGGGACCCCAGGGCTGGATGCAGCACTGCAGGTGGGGTCTCACCAGAGTGGGGCAGAGGGGCAGAATCCTCTCCCTGCCCTGCTGCCCATGGGGCTTTGGGTGCAGCCCAGCACACAGGGGGTTTTTGAGCTCCCAGGACAGATGTTATATAGCACATAATAGACACTCCACATAATACATTTCATGAGGAGACATCCTTCCAAAACAAGGTATTTCAGTGAGATTTTTCTAATCCAGTTATTGCTTGATGTATTTTAGACAATTTATTTAWTTTTAATAGGAAAACCTGTGAAAACATGGTTGGAAATATTTTAGAGTAGATATTGAATTGTAGTTAGTAAAATTTGTGGGAGACTAATGAAATAACAGAGTATTATTGACTAAAAATCTTGATGGATCTCTAGTCACAGAGAATGTATTTCAGCATCAATACTAATTCCTTATTATTTTTATTTTAAAGACTGGTAATGAGCTGAATAGTATCAAAAAATGAGATCATTACACTAATAACCTTGTCCAGAGAAGTCCACACTATGTTGCACAAGTTAGAACTAAAAAGGCTACATTTTTGAACCATAATTTTTAGGAAGTCATGACAAACATTGCTATACTCGGGGAGATATTTTAGCCCCATGATAGAATGATGACTCACTGAAAGATAAACACTGAAAGTTCAATTAATTGATTGTTTTACTTATTGCCCATTTAGACACAGTAGTGAACAAATAATTGTAGAGCTTATTAATATTCTTTCTTCCTTTTGTCAGGAAAAAATTGCTAAGTTTAGAAAGCAGTCTACCAACAATATATTTTCTTTTTTTTTTATGATTAAACTTTCAGCATATTTTTCTTTGAGTATATATTCTCCTTACCACTTTTCAAATAATTACCATCTGTATGTTAGAGTTAATAATGTGTTTGGGAGGCTATTAATGTTTACTTGTCTTGACAATGCATCTGATTTACATTATGATTGTTGGTTTGTATGAAAAACATGCTTATTATGATAATATTTACTTATCTGGTATTTTCCTATTTTCCATCTGAAGATCTCAAGTGGTTTACAAAGGCGATGAATATCATTATCCATATTTTACATAAGGATATATTTCTGTAAGACTAATTTAGCTCTAGAAAATTGCATAATGGAAATTTTAGCTTACTTATTAGAAGGATAACAGAGATGAAGAAGAGCAGAAGAATGAATTACAAATGTAYGTCCAGAATGAAAATGATTTTGTTTAAATAAGACTTGGAAAGTCTCACAGGACTAATAGAGATCAGAAGAGTTGGAAGCTAAAAGGTTTCTAATTTACATGTTGTGACAGCAACTTAGAACACTTCATAAGGAAACAAACAAAACAACTGAAAAAAACTATATATATGGATATGGGTAAGTTCACTGGACTTGTTACCCACCAAAAAAAGCCWTTGGGGAGGGTTTTAAAATTGATCTTCATGAATTTAGACCATAATAAATTTACTGAAAATACGTGTGAACATACCATGCAAATAAACCATGATGAGGAATTATCCATTCTCTCAGATTCTTCTCCTCTTCCAGACTAGTTTGCTGAGTGGAATGTAAGCTGCTGGGAGTATTTCTCTTAGTTTGTAAAAGAGAGCAATGATTAAAAATAATGGACCTTGTCATTTAACTCTGATTAAATGCTAACAAGATTCTAAATGACATAGAGCACGGGTCTGTAAGAAAATAAGAATAGTCTGACAAAGCACTAAATTTTGCTGTTCAGCACTCCTGCAGCCTTTCATGACCATATCTAATTTACTTGTAAGAACTGGAAGGGGAAATGTTTTTCCCGCTACGTGTCTTCTGAGGCTGCTGCAACAGTAGAGGGAATGTCATATGAGGAAAACACAGCCTAGTATAAGTCTTAGCAGACAGTTCCTCAGCTTTCGATGATTTTGACARCCCAAGATGACCTTTATTGCCATCCAAGTGAACTTGGATGCCATACCGGTAGAATAACCCTGCAGTGCATGAGTCCAAAGGGAATCCAAATGGCCGTGATGCTTACTTAAGGTACATGAGAGCTGAATTAAGAGGTTTTGCTTCTGCATGTAGAATCTCTGCTCAGAATCAGGAAGGAGTAAGCCAAGAAATAGTCACAGTGTTCCCCTGAAAGAAATTTCTTCTTTTCTTCTTTCTTTCCTTCTTTTCTTCTGTACTCCCCAGAAACAGTTATTAAAACTTATTATCTCACAGACTCTTGCAAAAATGCAATGATTCACAACTGTAATACAGAGTTAAAATGTGCATTGCACATGATTAGCATGAGCATGATTAGCCTCCAAGTTGACAGGATATGCTATAACTTATCATGCAAATTAATTAGTTGTTACTAATCTTCTGCAGTTACACTTTTGCCATTCTATATTGGCTTGTCAGTACCTTAGAAACTCAGCTGTTTTATGTGACAGGTCCTGCATGTTTAGAAGCTAAATTGAACTAAATTTTTGGGCCTGCTTCCTGTGAGGAATTAAATCATGGAATCACAGAATCATTTAGGTTGGAAAACAACTTTAAAAACCTTGCTACTTGGGCAGTTGCAGAGATACTTCTTTTTAAAAATAATTTCATGGAAATAATACATGTTCTCTTTCTGTTCTTGAAAGCTTGTGAGTGTTCAGGAGAGAAGAAAATTAATTCTGAACAAAGTTAAAAATGGACTCGTCTGCTGTGCAACTAAACTTCTTTACTTATCAATCTTCTGTGCTCTCTGTATTTCATGTTCAAGAGAAAAATTAATTCTGCTTCCAGGTATGCCAAATACCAGGCTAATTGTTTTTGTTCCATTAAATTTCTCACCAGAATGAAAGTCATAATAAATTTATAATGTGAAAGACACTCTCTACTTACAGCAGAAATTTTATCCCTAGTTAGGTCTTTACAGTTTTTTCTTGGAGCTGGCATCTCAGTCCAGGTGTTTATTCACAATATRCATTTGAAAGAAAAACATAAAATCACACTTTGATAAAAGCCATAACTTTTTTTGTGTTGAATAAATGGCAAATATCAGAGAAATACTTATGAAACAAGTGAAGTAAAAACCAGCAAGTTATGTCTTCTGAAATTATGCTTAGGAGCTTTTAAGATTATGAGAAGGACTTTAAGAGCTAATCTCTAAAGCCACATAACACTTAGACGTGGAAAAAGGTAGACAAGAAATTTACTAGTTTAAATTGGTCAAATATAAGATACAATTTTATGGCATTATATGGTTTTTCTCAATGCCTCTTTTTAAGTTTCTGTTTAAATTTCAAGAGGTTTTATTTAAGAACAATTAATTACAAACAGAGTTCTGAAAGCTCACAAATATTTGTATTGGTCTGACATAAAAAATCATGCTCTTGTAAACAGTTTAAATTCTGAGACAAGAGTTTTATAGCAAAACGATGTTAATGTGAAACCTTTTGTTTACTCCTTTTAGCTATGAATTAATTCATAGCAAGTTGATTGCTGGCTTTTATTTCCAACAAAACTGTTTAAGAGTCTTGCAAGCAGAAGAGCAAAATTCTGAAATGGAGAATGAAGTGTAAACACATAATCACAAGCATATATGAAGCAAAAACTGTTTCAGAAAATTRTGTTCCACCATAGTGGGAAAATGTTGGACCATCCAAAAGGCAAATATTTACTTTCCTATCTATAAAAAGCTAGAGAAGAGTGACAGTTGTTCAGAAAAGTTTACAATTTTGCAATTTAAATTAAGAGTGATATATATATGTTTATATTCTTCCCTGACATTTAGAAAGTATTAGCATGATAAAAAATATTCTTCCTGGGGGGCKACTTAGAGCCTTACTTTGCCCTTCTGATTCATGCAGCATAATACTATATTCCAGTACTCCCAATTATTTTGTGGGGATTTTGTAAAGCAAATTCACTGCAGATTGTCTTCTGGTTGCAGTGATGTTCTGTTCTTGTTATCTATTAACAATCAACTTAAGAAAAAGGAACAGTGAGAAACAGCAAGTGACTAGGGCTGCAAGTTCTTTAGGAATGAAGATATCTTAAATCGCACTTCGTTGGAGTCAGGACACAATAAAATGTGAATTAATTTATCAAATTCAAAGCAGTCAAAACAGTCAGAAACTTATGTTCTATGGTCAAAGAAATAGAAGAAATCATGTCACTTTATAGAAGATTAGATATGGGAAGTGTCTACTTCATACAACTCTGCTGCTATTTCCCTCCACATTATCATATAGGTTTCAAAGATTTCTTATACTTTCTCTACTCTTCCAAGATTGTATTAGCTGAGTCCTCTTGCAGGATGGGGAGGAGAGAATACACCTTATTCTTACATTCAGAACTCTCTCTGTTTTCCTCCTTTACTGGGGATAGTTGTTAGGCTCTTCATTAATGTTAAAGTTCTGTACATATGTAAGTTTTGTTTTGTAATACTAGAAGCCATCTCTTGCTTTTAACTGTTTTTTTAAATAATTCCTTGTCTAATGCAATGCAATACTCTCTTCCTTTCCTTTGCTGGATATCTAGCATTCTGAGGAATGCACCTTTCACAGCCCTTGCACTGTGTCAGTTTATATGAAAAACATAAGACAAAATATCTAAACAGGTTTATTGTGTGTGTCCAATTATGGGCTCTTAGACATGAAAATAATTAATCACTTCAAGGTGAAAGTGACTTATCTCACTGAGGTTTCTTTCASATTGCCCTCCAAACTAATTAGTGTTTAGTAGACATTTTTCTCCAATTAAAATTTCTAGTTCAAAAAGACCTTGGGAAGTTTGGAAGCTGTGCTGAACACAAACAATGGTTAATCAGAAACAGATTAATTGGTTTGCAAAAATGGGCAAAAAGAGCAGGGAGAGCACAGCATGACTTTAATGGCAGGCCAGAACTTTATCTTGGTAAGTATATGAAAAAATCATGACTATAATCATAGTAAGTGCCCAGTATATTGCCATGACCCGTAACACCTGCACATGCAGGTTGTCGCTACCATAGTGGGTAAGTGATTGCCTTGATCAATTTAGGAACTGTCTCACAGTTAAAGAATATGACCTCTCTGGAGATGAGTCTCTCTACACCTTTCAATGAAGTTCAATTTTCTCTGCCTACTGTTTGTGTCTTTTACCTCTCAGGAATACCTATGATCTACATTTGTTTGAATTTCCTAACTTCAGCTTAATCTGCCCACATCGAAGACCCTATCAGATCCTTGACAACTTTGCCTTCGAGAGAGAATTTTTTACCTCCTTTTCCAGGAAATGAGCTGTTTCATTGCTGTCTTCTTCTGTGTCCTGAATGTGAACTTATTCAGCCTTCTTCAAAGCCTTCAACTATTCTAGAAAATTACACAGGATCACAACCTAGGCTTGCATGCTGGCAGCCAGCTAAGTACACTGTTTAATACTAACACGTTGCCAGATTTTGGCTTGATGCCATTCAGTGTACTCGCAAAAGATAAAAAGGTGGATGAGCCCTCTTTCTGACCACTTTTTGCATTTGTCTTACTCCCGAGTTTACAATGACGACAGGGGTAACACCGCCCGTGCTGGGCAGGGCTATTCTTTTTGTGTCCTGTTGTAGTGGGATTATCCATCAGGTCAAGAGGTTTACAATACATCAGCTATTGCTATCTTCCTCAATAAAGAACATGTAATATTGAACTGTGAAATAGAACCCTAATAAACATTTAGAAGGTAAAATCTTYGCAGATTTCCTCCTTTACACATTTCTGTCTTTCAAACAGTCTTTTCTGTGTCTCTCAAACCCTGTGTTGCTAGGGCCAATGGAAAGTAAAATCAAGATATTGAAGCATTTAGAGTAGACTTGCTAAAATGTCTGTATTACAAAGAAAACTGCATTTAAAACATATTTCAACTTATCATATGCTGGCCTCTGAAATGCTGTAATTGTCTGAATTAGCCTATTATTTATAGAATAAAACACTGACAGAAATTATCTGTCCATGTACATGCACATTCATATATACAATATTATAAGTGTGCATTTCATAAAATAAAGTGATAAATTTAGATTATTCATGTTGACAACTTTTGTTACCTAGTGATACTGAAAGTAATTCTTGAAGTTTTATAGTAAACTTATCCTACTTTAGTGTGTTCATGTCCTATATGGAATATATAGTATATTTTCAGGTTATTTTAAAGTCATGTTTGCGGGGAGAGGGGAAGTAAATAGCTGCAAAAGTGGGCTACATGAGTGTTAATATAAGAACAAAAACTGGTCACAACAGACTTGAAACAAACCTAAAACTTTACCCAGGTGAAATCGTGTTAAAGAAAACCTACAATTTCTCTTCTTGGTTTTAATATTAATGTTATATAATGTTGAAATTGTAAAATTTTAAAATTTTATTTCAGCTGAAACATTGAATCCTTTGTTCCAGGGCTAACTCTAAGGCATGCTACCTGGCACAATACATCTACTAGCATTTGTGTGGAGAAACACTGCAGTTTTTCTTTGTACATCCTATTTTTCTACTCATGACCCACATCTTCCCTTTAGGAAGGCTGAGAAACCAACAGACAGAACTGCATTGTGCTGATTGTGAATAGTTCAGAAGTATTTCTATGACAGAAGAAAGCAAGGTAGCTAGTCAAGCCATCCTTTAGTGTATGTGATATTTCTGAGCCAGAGGATGATGTTCAATCCATTTTCAAACACATCTCTCAATCAGTATATTATGGGGAAGAACCCTGGTTAATTCATGAGCATAATAAACTTAGCTTAAAAAAGCCAGAAATCAAAACTCCAGAGCCTGATGGGTTGACCCTGGCTGGATGCCAAGTGTGCACGAAAGCTGCTCTATCCCTGCCCTCATCAACTGGACAGGTGAGAAAAAATATAACAAAGGGCTTATGGGTYAAGATAAGGGCAGGGAGAAATCCCTCACCAGTTACTAAGTGCAGCTGTAATTTTTCTGCCTTGAATAAAAATGTGAACTGTGGATGAAAATAACTTTTGTTGAAATATGATACACTGAATAGTCTCTGCAGCTCTCAGGGTTTGGATTGCCATTAGGATCCTGTGTATGGCATGTCTTTGGTACAAATGCAAACCTCCAAACAATTTCTACTGTTTGGAGTTCAGTATTTTGTATGCATGTCTGGAACATGCCAATCTGAAAACTGGATGATAGGAATAAAGAAATTCTATTGGATCCTATTATTTGTGAATACTGTCTAGAGTTAAGTCCTGCTGTTAAGATCAAATCCTATGACTAATTGCTTCAGAAATTTTGTACTCTTAGCATCCAAAGCTTGTTATAAGGGTATAGTATTGAATTTATATCTAGGTCCATAGCAAGGAGAAACAATGAACTTTAATTTTTTAAATAGAAATCTCCTTAATATATTCATCAGAACAAAATAATCTGTAACTGCACATTTAATTTACATATGCTGTCTTCTAATTAATTAAATTTTTGGCTTACCTAGCTAATATTGATTTAGTGTACAGTTGTATTTTGTGTCCTCCTAACAGGAAAATCAAAAAATGTCTGTTGTTATGGTCACTATTTAATATAATACAGTATTTGTAAATGTATAAGCAAAATTGCTTGGATTTATATTCCTCATTTAAGAGAATATACTTAGCTGTACTCTGCTGTGTGTACAATTAAAAGTAAATTAAATTAAAGTAAATTAAAATTTTATTGCCAATGTAAATATGGTTTATCTTCTTTGTTATTGATATTTTAATACTGCTGTAATTGAACAGAATTATGCATGAGCGTATTTCCATAACTTAGAAGCTCTGTCTGGATCTTTTTTCTCCCAGTTCTTTGCCATTACCTTCCTTTTGAATCCTTTCAGTACTTAAGCAAGGCTTATAAGAAGTATGGGGACAGACTTTTTACTAGGGCCTGTAGGGATGGAACAAGGGGTGATGGTGTTAAACTGAAGGATGGTTGATTTAGATAGATATAAGGAAGAATTATATACAGTGAGGGCGAAACACTGGAATGGGTTACCCGGGGAGGTCTGAGCTGCCTCATCCCTGGAAACATTGAAGGTCAGGTTGGACCACGCTCTGAGCAACCTGATCTGGTTGTCTCATTGCAGGGGGGTTGGACTAGATGGCTTTTGAAGGTCTCTTCCATCCCAAACCATTCTATGGTTCTCTGATCAGCATTTGTTCTCAAGGTCAACAAGGGCAGATTTAGCAGGAGAACACAACACAAAGGAGACATCAGAATATTGCCAATACTTTCAATCACATGAAATGCAGAAAGAAGTAGAAGAATCACCTGAATCTGAAGACCCTGGTGAATATATTTTCATCATTATCATCATCATCATCATCGTAATAGTAATAATAGTTTTTATTTAAACACATTTCCATTAAGCAGTTGGACTTACAAATTTAGCATTGAAATTGTTGTTAGTTTCTTATAATTTCCTCTGGTTCATTGTCATGCAACTAACAGAATAATTATAGAACTATTCCTAGAGTGAATGCTGTGTTATCCATTAAAAAATATTGTGATATTATGGTATGAAATGTGAATAAAAAATTACTTTTTCTGCAAAATTAAGCTTACATTTTAAAATTTCAGCAGGGAACAACTCTTTTGTAAATAATATATAGCTGGTTTTAGTGTTTAGTTCTCATGGCAATAACAACATGAACCTAACTGACATGACTCCCTGCTGCCACTATGTACAYTTACTTCAGCTTTCCTGGCCGAAGTAGCACAGGGGATAGACATTTCATTAGGGACAAAAAGAGTTGAATGTTTCTGAACTGTTACTGATCTGAACAGTTTCTAAATCCTAAGACTCTTAGAAAGATGCAAGAAAAATATACCTCAAGAAAGACTGATGCAGTTTAATTTGTAATTATAATATTCTCCCATCATGAATATGTGCACAGCGGAGTATTTAAACCTCTGTATAAATAGAGTGCACTCAGCAATTAGCTAATTCAATATGTGTGCTGGTTTTGGTTGGGGTAGAGTTAATTTTCTTCCCAGTGGCTGGTGTGGGGCTGTTTTGGATTTGTGCTGAACACAGGATTCATAATGTTATATATGAAATTAAGTAATTGGCCTTTGCATATTCAAATTACCCTGTGATCATGTTAAAAGTTATAAAGTTGTTAATATAATTAATTATTGAGAAAGTTATGAAGTTGTTAATATAATTAATTATTGAGAAAGTTCTGCCTTGTTCTTTGTTGAACCCCTATTCTTAGAAAATCCACAAGTTCAATACCCCTTTAATTATTAGAGTTGTTAAAATTTAAGCTCATTTAATATCAAAAACCTTATAATATTTTGCTCCCTGTGTGTGTTTCTCTTTAGAACCAAAGCACCCTTCCATCCTCTCCCTTCCCTCAACATGAGTTGTTAGCAAATGAATGTTATTCTTCTACTTGTTCATAATATATTCATTTCTTCCCCCTGTTAATAAGAGAGTTATCACACTGTTCTTTAAGAGTTTTTCAAGTTTGTTAATAATAATTGTAAGTACATTCAAACTCTAGTAAATTTCTAACTGAGTTCAGAATCTTGCAGGAAAGTAAGCCTTCATGAGTGTCATTGAACTATTTTTAGTCCATGACTGTAACCCTGCAACTGAGCTCCATGACAACCTGGAATTTTAATGAGGACTTTCCCGCCTTTTGAGACCAGATGACATCATCCAGAAGCTGTCCCCTAGCAGCTGATGAGCCATTGGCRGAYGGRCATTACCTCATTCCAAAGCACCACCAATCACCCAGGACCGTGGAGGCTGGACAGAGGGCGGTCATGGGCGGGACCCAGAGGGTATAAAACCTTCTAACAGACGAGAAGAGCGGCTTTTTTGCCACAGATTATCTGCTAGTGAGCCTGTATGCTGTGATTCATAGGCTTGAATCTCTATCCAGAGAGTCCTGTAAGCTTTTTTACTTCAGAATAGCTGAAGTCACCCCAGCGTCGCAGGTCTCTGCCCTGGGTAATTAGCCTGTTTGGTTTTAAGGGTCTCTAATCACTGCGGAACCGGTTTTAATTTTCTTAATTGCTGTTTTCTTTCCCATTTATTTTCCTTCAATAAACTGTTCTTAATTTTAATTAAGCACCAAGAGTTGCCTCTTTTTTATGACAATAATACAGAGATGTTCTTGTTATTACTGAGTGGGGCTTACAGAAAACCAAGGCTTTTTCTGCTTTTCACACTGTCACACCAGGGAGGGTGCATGGGAGTTTAGGAGGAGGCACAGCCAGGACAGGTGGCCCAAACTGACCAAAGGAATATCCCAGACCATATGGCATCATGCTCAGCATAGAAAGTGAGGAAGGGAGAGGAGGAAGGAGAGGACATTGGGAGTGATGGCATTTGTCTTCCCAAGTCAACGGTTATACATGATGGGGCTCTGCTCTCCTGGAGATGTCTCAACATCTGCCTGCCCATGGAAAACAGTGAGTTAATTCCTTGATCTGCTTTGCTTTTATGCATGGCTTTTACTTTCCCTATTAAACTATCTTTGTTTCAACCCATGAGTTTTCTCACTTTTATCCTTCTGATTCTCTCCCCGATCCTGCTGGTGGGGGAGTGAGCGAGTGGCTGTGTGGGGCTTGGTGGCTGGCTGGGGTTAAACCATGAAATATGAAAGAAAATAATGGATAAGACTAGAATTAGGTTTTCTCCTACTTAATGAAAAATTTATGAGTAATGCTGTGTTGCAACAAAGGAGTTTGAGATAAAGTTCCTAAAGTTAATAGGGACTAGTTAAAGTTAACAGAGTCCAGTGGGAAGTGTCCCTGCCCATGGCAGGGGCTTGTAACTAGATGATCTTTAAGGTCCCTTCCAATGCAAACTATTGTGTGATTCTGTGATGCAATACAAAATATGTCTTAGTCCTTCAGACTCTCATAATTTAGACTTGGTCTTCCAAGGACCGCAGAGTGAACGTAACATTGTCAACTTGTGATACTTTTTATGTGAAGAGGAGGATGGAGACACACACTGCAGCATTTCATGAAGGAATAACCCTGCTTGTGTTTTCAGTGGCTGTGGTGGGTCCTATTCCTGTAGTCTATTTACCCTAATAGCTGARTAAGGTTCTTGGCTGGTCAACACTGGCCAAGTGTTCTTCCCTGGACAGTGGATGTGCAGAACTCCACTGAAAGCAGATCCCTGCAGCCATATCAGGGATCCATTCTGGTCACAATTCCTTCTCTGTTGCACTAGTGTCTCTCCAGGGACACTGGCACACACTGGCCCCAATAAGCAAAATCATGACAGGAAATCAACTGTTTGCATGTTTGCCACAGGATGAACTCCATGCAGCATAAAGGCTTGTAATTTTGTCTTCAATTTATTTTTTTATAATTTAAAAATCACTGATGAAAAAGTTACYCCAGCTGAACTTGAGTTACAAAGGTTTTATTAGTTCAAGAGGAGCAAACTTTCTCTTCTTATACTATAGTTGTTCATTGTTACTCTGGCATCAATGAATGAGTGACAGTTATTATAGTTCTATTTTTTTACACTGTGCAGAATGATTCTGGCGCTAGGCACTTGGGTTTCTGCCATTAAATAATTTCACAGAAATGTTTTAAATCTCAAATGAAATCCTGGAAGATGATGATGATACATTAGGGATATGGCCTAACTGAGGGCTCCCCAGCTCAGAACTGAGTGTGGTTTCAGCTGTTGTGTCTCAAGACCATCTACTCCATGGCTATTTGACCTGTGCTGCAAAACAGGAATTAAAACARCTGCCTGAGCAAAATCTCTTTTGAGAGTCAAGACTAACTGCAATAACAGTGAGTGAAAATTACTTCTATGAAAGTGAAATTTTGAAATCATGGATGGGTTATCTGTTTTATTGCAAACAAGGTTGGTTTCTCTAACAAACTACTGACTATTTTCTATTTGTGCAGTCTGCACCATTGACCTTTTATTTCAATGGAAATAGCACTTGAAACTGCAATACAATCAAAAATCAGTTTATGAGGTAGAAAATCTCTTTAAATGGTAACTAGAAAACAGGTGATAGTTCAGCTGGGTTTATAGTACTTCTTAGAAGCTGGATATAGAGAGAAATTAGGTAGATAAAACATCATTGCAGGCTATGTCATCACTGCATAGCAGCAGGGGAAAAGTGTTCAAATGAACCTCTCTTTGCAAAAGTGAAGACAAAAAACCACTGGTATAATTTCTTACTTTAAATGAACATTGAGACTGGCTGTAGCCCTTATTCAGAAGTTTGAGAGTACAATTTGTAAATCCTATCCTTAGTGTTTTTAGCATGCTGAATTTTCTCCCTAGATGCAACATTTTTAATGGATGACCAAAGGATCTTTTTTACATAAAACAGAATGCAGCAACTAGAAAATATCCTCTGCAGTAAAATTACAGATTGCTTTGAAAATATGGAGATTTCAACAGCCTCTAACTGTCCCGGAAAATGAAAAAAAAAGCAACAAGTTTGCCTTTTTTTCTCAAGTCACAGTGCAACCAAAGCACTACATTGGTTTATTCAGATGAAGGTATACAAGAACTGGTATCTTCAACATATATTTGAAAGAATTTTTCTGAGTCTTCCTAATTAAGCTAACAAATACTTTCAGTGAGATGTTAACAAAAGTTGAAGTAGAAAACTTTCTCTGTCCAGTAAATGAGAAATATAGGTAAATCAATATCAATAACTTTTGTCACCCTCAGAAAATGGAAGACTCAGCTGGTGGTGAGTTGTAAAAAAAAAATGAATTATGTTTTATGGAATCATATTCTTTCTCAATCCTTGTTTTTTGTATCTAGAGCATAACTTCTGGTTTCTGTACTGATCTTTCGAAGGTATATTTTAAGTCTCCTTTGTAGATCAGGATGCAAAAAAAGAGGGATGAAAATAATTTGAGACGAGTTCTCCACCTCAAACCATGTGCCCTACATTCATTGAAAGAATCATTTGGTGGTTGCAGCAATCTTCAATTTCATGTGTTAGGAGATACCTTTAGGAGCCAGGCTGCTGCATGAAATTCAGGGATTTCATGGATCCATCAGTTCTCATTGTTCCAGTGATCATAGTTCCCCTAGCAGGAAAATTAAAGGTGCAGTACCTGTGGTTCCTACTGCTAAATTCTCAGGTTCCTCTGAGAGGAAGGAGGGATTGGTGAAGGATAATGACTTTGTTAGTCTCTTTCTGTTATTTATTTGTCTGATCTCAGTAACTGGAAGACCTTGTGATCTGCTGGTAAAAGGCAAAATTAAATGCTGATGACCAGAATGAGAAATTAATATAGCTATACTATATCTTATTTTTGCATTCAAAATACTATATGGCTTTAATTATTAAAAGAAACTCAGGTATTAGTTTTCTCAGGTTTTTTTCCCTATATAGCTTTACTCTGAAGTCTTTATTCTTTCTTGTTTCAAATAGATGATAGTCTTCTGAAAAACATTTTTCATTCATTTATAGGAACATGTACATACTGTAAGATAAATGTGTGTCTGCCAAACTGTTTTATCTATATGTCTCATCATTAAACTATTTAATGAGGCTCCAGGAGTACAGTGTAGTTATCATATGGCACTGGGAAATATTATACTGGAGCAACAGCCAGAGAAAGTTTTTATTGTGCCGTTAAGTAGTAAACTCACAGCTGATGATAGTGTCTAAGTAACTGGTGAGTATAATCATTCAAAAATATGTCCAGAATTAAAGGAAATATATATAAAAATAAAGAAAGGCTTACATTTTCTAATTCCGTTTTATTCACATTTAAATGTTCTTTGGATAAAGGGACAAATGCACAGTTTAGTCAAAGGGAAAAATTGTTAGAAAGTGTTTGAAGGAGAGGAGAAGGACTTTGTGCGTACATCAGTTTCTAATGCTGACTGAAGTGTTATGGTAGTTCATACCATCAAAAACACATTACACGTTAAAGAGAACAAAGTAAAAAGCAGAGCATTCTGCGCACAATGTAATAATACTAATGCTCAATTTCTGTTTGTAATCATCTTRGAATCTTCTAGGAGAATAAACCAAAAAGAATGACTAAGTGATGTTTTCCATTCCTAGAAAAAAAGGGGAGGGGGGTACCTATAGAAACATCATTGCAAGAGTCTGAAATTGCTTAACTGGAAATTGGTTGTTTTTCCATCTTGGAAAATGTGTGGGTTTAGATAAYCATTTAAAGATTGTTGTAACATCATACACTAATAAAATATTGTTATCACAAATATTAGAAAAAGGGGTCTTGTAACTATAAAGTCAGTGAAGAGATAGCCTGAGCTTTTCCCAGTCCTTGAGACCCAGTTTCCAAACATCTGGAGAAAGACATTATCCTTATGAGATAGAAATGTATGAGACACATAACATTACAAACTTTTCATACTTACAGTCTCTGGTTCTGGAGGCAGCACTTAATAGATAGACACTTTTTTTCCTGGGAACACAGTGTTATAGGCTGTGCCCAGCTTTAGGTGAGAAATTAGAATTGGAGRAGGAACAGGGAAAATGCTTTGACCTGTTTTATAACATATATGTATATTTTATTATYTGTAGTTCATCTCTGCTTTATAAAGAGCAGATGATGTCACCAGGCAGCAAAATATTTTTTAAATATATGAATAATTGGAACCAGGGGAGAACCACCAGCTGAATCTTGGACTGTTCCCATGTAATTAACGAGTAGCACATACACAAGTACTTGGCCATATGATAGAGAAGTCAGATAGATCATATGATAGAGAAGTCAGAACTTCTAAACAAAATTAGTCAGAAAACTGTTGAACAAAGTAGTGGGAAGTTTCAGATTTAAGAATGTATTTTTGAGGAGAATTTATTGTCTTTTCAATTACATTGTAGACTGAGATATTCGCTTGAAYGATCTGTTTATTTCTCAAGAGTCTTTTTTTGCCTGTTTTTTAAATTTCATATATTTTTGCTGTAGTAAGGACTATGGTAGTTCCCAATGCTGCAAGAAGGATTTCTGTTACTATAAAAGATATTTGCACATATTTTATTAAACATTAAATCTTTCTATTCTTGTGAATTTGTATGCAACTATTTATTGTTATTGTCTTCATTTCAAGAAATTGAAGTATAGATGATATATTACTCCTTTACTTAATTTCAAGGACACTTTTTTTAATATTATATTCAAAAGTGTCTGTCACTGATTTTTTTTTTTTTTTGCCGCTCTGTGGTCTGGTTCTGCACAGTTTAAATTCTGATAGATCAGATTTTTCCTTCCAACCCCAAGATTTTTTTTGTTTTCGTGGTGACTTTTGTGTCCATAGGAACCATTTTTTTTAAAATTGGGTTTTGCTTTCTTCCAGCATATGCTTTGAAAATTAATACTAAGTATATAATATAAAAAATAAAGCACAGAAACAAATAGTTATTTAAAAATTTCAAGCCATAATTAAAACTCTTGCTTTCTTCTCCTTTCTGGGTTCCTTTATATGAGATGAGAAAAAGTAATGCCTTGCTGCAGATAATAATGCATTCTTTTTCCTTTATTTGTATATAAAAGCGTAAAACATCCTCTTTGATTCTTGATAATTTTTGGAACATGAATGATGACATCAYTTTTTTAATGAAAAATGGGACAATGGCTCTTCCGCCAGGAAACAAGAGATAGGACAAGAGGAAATGGCCTCAAATTGAACCGGGGGATGTTTAGATTGGATATTCAGAAAAATATCTGCACTGAAAAGGTTGTCAGGCATTGGAACAAGCTGCCCTGGAAAGGGGTGGAATCACCATACCTGGAAGTGTTCAAAAGATGTGTGAATGTGGCTCTTGGGGACGTGGTTTAGTGGTGAACACAGTGGTGCTGGGTTAATGTTTGGGCTCGATGATCTTAAGACGTCTTTTCCAGCCTCGATCATTCTATGATTCTGTGATTCTACATGGTACATGTCATCACCAGAAAGTGTAGAAATGGCAATATCTGGACAGCTGGAATGCCAGATTGCCTGGAGGGGCGCCTTATAGGGCAAAAGTTACTAAAGCTTTGAGAGCTATAGGGCAGCCTGCGAACAACTGGGCAGGATGACAGATGGCGCAGACTGGTTTCAGGGAAGGAATAGGAAGAAATCCAAAATTAGTGGAGTTGTATCTTCAGATTGAAACAAGGCCATGGGTTACCTCACATTATCATATATAAAAGGAGTAACTACTCTTGAGAAGGGAGGAGAGTTGGGAAAACATCTGTTTATAGTGGTGTGTCTGGTGTGGCTGTGTTTTTTGCTTAAAGGCCACTGAGATAGCCACAGACAGTGAGACAAAAAGAGTGAGTGGTGAAATGAAGACATTATTCGTCTGAGTCAATATTTTTGCTAGCAGGATTTCAATCAAGTGCGATTATACAGGAAAAAGTAAATAGAAGAGACAGGGTTGAAATTATCATTTGTGTTCTGTGTAATGCAGTAGAGATTACAGCCCCATTGTGCCAGACCTCAAACATGAACAAACATGTCATCTGTCACAAAGAGATTATAACATAAGCAGAAAAGACAGGCCTAATGTGAAAGAAAAGTGAAAAGATAGAGAGATATGCAAGTGTCAAAGTGATCTGAATAAAGCTGTGGAAGTCCTGTGTAATTTAGTGCTACATTTTGAATCCTAAACCATCTTGTTACTCTGAAGTCTTAAGCACTTCTCTAAATTACATCTAAGAACAAGAGTCAAACGATATAGCAGGGATGCACACTTATTTACTTCCTTATTTAATTACTATTGTAGTTTATTTTTAATTTGGAGTATGAGGTATCGAATAACCAAATTTTAGCCAGCTTTGTCTGCTGGATTTTTTGTGATGTGACTGCATGGGATATTTGCATGCTCCTAGCATATCCAAAGGTGCTTCTGTAACTTTCTTCCTTCCATAATGCACTGATAAAATACATGTCTCTTACAAATCAGGGCATCATAGAAGCACTGACATTGCTAAATACTTCCCAATGAGATGTGGAGATTTATCTTTTTGACTGAGAGTGTGGCTAGCTTAGCTATTTTTTTTAAAATCTCTGCTTTGCAGCTGCCTGTTAGCAATGGCCGTTTTCCCATCTATTTGACAGGTACTTGCTCTGAACAGCTGAAGTTACAGACCGTGTTAGCAGTATCTTTCCTGAAATACACATCAGATTCCCTTTCCATTTCTTCAAATTATTTTTCAAAGAAGTTTTCCAGTCACTGCTCCTTCCCTTTTTCCACCACAGCTGCCCTTTGTCTACAAGAGGATACATGCAGATGTCCATTCACCCTGCTGCTGTCATGAGTTGTCCGTAAATATCACTGTCAATGTTGAAAAATGTTTAAGCATCTGTTTCCTCAGTGTCATTTATTTGCCTGGCTGCAGAACTGACCTGTTTGGTTTCCAGATCAGAAATAACTTGTATTTGGCCAATTTAACTTACAGCTATAGGGAAAAACATGTCTATTCCTAATTGCCTTTGAAGACACCTTTGTTGTTTGATGTTCTTCAGGTGTAATTGAAGCTCTTTAGGGTAAAAGAAGAAATTGTTACATGGTCAATTTTCTATTCCAAAAAGGTTCACCAAATTGCTCATTTGTGTTTGCTCTTTTCAAGCATTAATTTTAGAAACAGTTCATTGTCTTCAAGACATCTGCACTAATAACCAGATCACATTCATCCTATCCTGATCATGCACATTTTTGGTAGAGAGAATCTTGGAGGGACCAAAAGAACTCAGACAGGCAGCAAGTTTTGAAAGTTTAGTATTAAGAAAAATTGTGGTTTGCTGCAATTTGCCAGTTTCTAGAGGTGAGGCATAGTTGATAAATTCACTTGTTCTTAAATGGGATTTAGAGATTGAAGGACCCACTCCATAGAATGAAGGCTTCTTTTTATCATTTTCTACTCTTCCAAACATATGAAGGCAGAAGAAAACTGTCTGAGGGAGTGATTCAGAAAGGAGCAGAGTCATTGGATAAGGTCTACCATTCCAATTAGTGGAACAGATTAGAGAGAGGCTTGAGGTTTGATTAAATGCCATGACTCTTGGGCAAGATGTATGGATTTTCCTTGCATTTTTACGGGAGGACATTGGGCCAATCAGTCAGATCTGAAACTTGCAGCAGAGTGATCAGGAGCCAGGAGCCTGCCCTTTTGCAGAGCGTAGATGGATGGATGGATGGATGGATGGATGGATGGATGGATGGATGGATGGATGGATGGACACGCTGTGTGCTCAGGACTTGAGCTGAGCATTCTGCATATCTAATTTATTAGGTGGAGAAGACAGAGGGTCTCTCCTAGTTATAAATATCTACAAAGTGTTTCTGAGGAAGATGTGTGAGCATTTTCATTGGGGAGGAAAAGGAGAAGCAAAATCCTTAATATATGTCAGGGAGAAGGCAAAATTTTCTGACTTTTTAAGCAGTAGTAAGGAAGAAAGAGACACTTTTAAAATTGCTTCACATTGAGGCATCTTTAAGCAACACTGGAGTAATAGGCTAAAGACATTTTTCTATATAAGCCTTTCAAAATGAGAGACAAAGGGTACAGCTTCCACTGAGCTAGGAGGAGTCATCCAGATTCAGTATGATTTTTGAATCCTGAAGGTTTTGTCACCTGGGATTTCATTCACAGTCTCAATCTATCAGAAAACACTTTGCATTTGGCAGTGTTTCACCAAACCAGAGATGTCTAAATGAAGCATTTCCACCTTGATAATTAAGATTTTCCCCTCAGGAGGAGCCTTTGCCTTGAATTTGTTTCTGTGGTCTAGTCGTGGCCTGGAATATCACAGGACTGAGTCCTTTGGAGGCCTGCCCCCTGGATTACAGTCAGGGATTCCAACAGGCATGTATTGAAATGCTGAAGAATTTTAAACCTTCGGTGTGGTGTTGTTTTAGAAGGATGTGTCTAATGAGTAATGCTTCGTTTTCCCAGTTTTGTCCAAGCGGTGTAATCATTTTGGTCCTTCTACAGGGTTTCCCATAGAAGTTGAGGGGTAAATATTGAATGTGGTCTGAGCCACAGCTACTTCAAATGCTTAATAAAATTTTTTCTATACTATTAAAGTTAACGAAAGTTCAATTAGCAAACGGGAACACATTTCTTTATTGAATATCTTGTATAAATTATTCTTTATTTTCACTTATTCTTGAACTTCAGTATTTATTCCTCTAAATCAGCCAAACTTGTCTCCTTTCTAAATAAACAAACAATTAAAATACTTGTTCAGAACATGAACTGTCTGTTTAAATTCTTTCAAATTTTCACTGAAATTATCGTAACCTATATCATTTATGTAATAATATCTGTCAGCTAAATGGAACAGCAATTTAGATATACAATAATATCTAACATATGAGGAAATTGAAATACTCCAAGTAATTTCTGCAGAAGGACCAAAAAAAAGTATATTCTCCTATTAAAAAATGCCTCATATCACGCTCAGCAGGTAAGACTTTTTATCAGTGCCCTGAAAACAAGGATGTCCTTGTGAAACAAGCTGGCAGAGCAGGCTGGATTTCACCCAAGACAGAAGACTTAATAAATGCTGTCACCCATTCCATTGGTGTTAGTCCAATCCATTTTGAAAGACTGCAGTCCATGAAAAGATAACTTTTTCAGAACTATGCAGTTGACTGATGGGGCTGAAGTTTTTTTTTATGATTCTGTGTGCAAATAGTAGATGAATTTTCTGCTGGGAGAATAAAGAAAGAAAAAAGTTTTCCAAACAATTTTAAAAATATTCATCAGATTTCACACATCAACATGTCAGTCACACAGGCAGACACAGTTACATAAAATTTCCATGTCTTGACCACATGTATCCAACAGAATTAATACTGCAGAATCTTTGAGATATGGACTATCTGGTTTCACATATATGTCCAGTTAATATTTAAAACTCATATATTGGGCTATTTGGGGTGCCTCTAAGCATCAATGGCAGTTTAACAAATGTAACATTTTTAGTATGTTCCAAAATATATTAAGTTTTCTGTGTTMATATTTGTGTAGCTTTTTATATTTTAACATTATTAAAAACCTACAGTAGAAAAACATTTTATTAATACTCATTTATCTTAGAAAAATTTTTTAGAAAGGATTCAGTCTCATTGTGCACCTAAGATCCTGAATCAAATGGTATAGAAGACCTTTTTGATGCAAGATTGGAGCCTGAATTTTTCCCTAAATAGGGAACATGTGAGTTAAGAGTTTTTGATTCCACTTCTTAAACACACATCTTTTTACATCTACCCTAACTTGAGTTTTTCCTGCCTGTGTATGAACGGGTATCAGTGGATTTTTATGAAGATTAAAATTGACTTTGCAACTTCGGCTGTTGTCTCTCAGCCAAAGCTATGTCATGTGTAGCAAGCAGCACCCTGTCCCAACCTTCCATTTCCCTGGGTCTTTTCTTACTTTTCCAGAATTGAAACTCAATCTGGCATTTCCTTAAAGGCAGATTCTCTCTTCTTTCAGTCTTCCTTCCAAAATAAAAAAATTAAGTGGTGTTAGTGCCAAACTAAGTAAATATTTGGATCCCTMTTTTTTGTTTTCTGTGTATAGGTGTCTGTTGGTGTTGGTCCAAGTTGCTTACAAACAAATAGGTTTAGAGCTAAAATATAAATGTATGCATTTGAGTACTATGTGTTGTTTAATATTCAGGGTTTAGTCCTTAATTTGAATTAAACTTTTCCTGCATATATAATGTTTGAAATTCATGTTAAGAAAATATGTTCAGAGAAATGGAATGTGGTGCTTTGAGGGTTTCTGGGGCTCAGGTTTGGAGTTTTTACTCTGTAAACACACGTAGTAAATTCACCAATATCCTGTTTCTTTGAGATCTTAAAAAAAATAAATATATAGCTCTTCTGACTACATTTTTACTGAAAAATGTTTCTTGGGGTTTAAACAGCAGTTGGAAATATAGTCAGTTCTGATTTTTCCATACTATGTAAAGCTGGACATTAATTTTGCTGCATTCTTTCTTGCAAATAAATATGAATATATTCTGTATACTATCTGTCTGAGTGTATTTATTCTCCTGTGTTAGTGATGCTACATATTCAGATCAACACATCTCTGAAGTCCTGGTACTCAGGGTTTTGCAGTCAGAATCTAGTTGCCTTCCCTGGTCAATCACTGAGAAATACAATCCTTATTTGAGGGTTGCATTGCAAATAATTTTTGAACTTGTATAGAAAACTAGTAGAAAGAATTGCAGTAGAATTTTTTGTTCTCCTCTTTGTGATTCTGTTTTAAAATTTTTCTTACAATTTGTATTCCACAACTGGGAAATTTTAATTAGTCTCTATGCCCTTTCAAGTAGACGTCCACTTCCAAATGTTCCAACAGCACTCTGGACACACAGAAAAAGAAGGGACAAATCATCAAATGTAGTCAGATAGTGGAAGAGAAAAAAACTGTTTATATTTGACATCTGATGTAAAATATATGCAGCAAAGACAAGCCAGGGACCTTGTCTTGTGGCAGGGACAAAGGGCAGAGAACCACTGCTGCTGAAGAAACTATGAACAATTACAGATGCGTCCAAGCAGCATCCCTGCATTGCTGGAGTGGTACCTGATGGGTACAGGGACAGCAGAAACTGCCAAGACTAATTGGCAATTTTCTTTCATTCCAATGTGCTTTCTTTACTTGGTTTGGATAAGTGGCAATAGTGCTATAGTTAATTTTTGGTGGAAAAAATCTACAGGATTCAACAACAGAAGATACATGAATCCTATTCTCTCCAGTGGGAGAGAGGGTAGTGAAAGAATGAGAAAGAAGAACTTGATAATCTGTATTATTTGGCACAGACTTTTTAAAGAATTTGGCAACCAGCTTTTCTTATTTCCCAACTACTCTTAAGTTATGCAGATTACAGTGAAAATTTCCTACAAATCAAGTGGCAGAAAGGTGAATAACTCACACTGGGAAGAAAAAACATACGGTAAGGTCCTATCAACATTTGTTCTTTTAAAACCGTTTTCCTCTTGATTGCTTTCCTATTTTAAACATCTACTTGCCAGGGAGACACTGCAATTTGGTCTCTCTGACCTCTGGCAGATGTGGAGCTGGAATCCTGCCTGTGTTGTTTGTTTGTCTTAGGCAGGTCCATTGGTTCCTGAAAACTTCTGTCAAGTTAAGAAACTGAAAGAAAAATTTGATAATAGCCAGGCAAGGCAATTTACAGCATACCAATTTCACTAGGAGGAAAAAGGAGGCTCCGTCTCAAGCAATCCATATTCTGTCATGACTTCATTGTCAAATTAGCTGTAATCAAAGTTCTCTTAGGTCCTGTAGCTCTACTTGTGTAACATTTTTCTTAACTTCTGAATTCCTGCTGAGCACAGATGTTTTTTGAAATCCTGTTTCTGTTAAAGATTATTAAAAAATTACTGTTAATTCACACAAATTTTGGTTTCTGTCTTTAATGAGGGTAGATCAGATATTTCCAGTGCATAACATTTGCTAAAGTCAGAAGAAAGGCAAGATAATCTAGTGGTGGTAGGGCCTGTGAGGTGGTTGGCATGTCTCAAAATAAGTGTCTTTGAAGTTGCACAGGGCTGATGACGCTGACTCAGGTGTGGAAATTTTTTCCTGCATCCTAATGTTTCAGTGAGGAAAAGGAAGGGAAGGATTTGCTCTTAGATATATTTTTTTTTTTCTGTCAGTTTATACACGAATATTGGAAGAAGCAATAAGTAGTTTATTTGCAATCAAACACATCTGCTTGACAGCTGAAGCAGGACCTGTGGAGGGGATATGTTATGCACAAGAAAAGAAAGAGTTATAAGGACAAGGCTGATGACACAGGGGATCTGGGCAGAGTTTTGGCTGATCAAATCCAGTCGTTGATGCTGTACATGGCTGCCCATGGCTTTTTGTGCCATGGGGAGCCTGAAGTGGGTGCCTGGGTTGCTCAAGAAAAACCAAGCCCTTGGAGCCTGACCACGTTGTCCTGGGGCAATCCAAGGGAGGTGGATACTACTCTCTGAAGGTGAGGGACAGGGAACAAGAGTCATGAGTGCAGCCCAGGGCTCTGGCTGCACTGCTGGCATCACAGAGCATGAGCCAACACAGAGCAACAGCTGCAAGAGCTCAGGCACAGGAGGAATGAGTGTCCTGAACCCCTTCAGCACCACTGAGAAACGTCTCATTGGAAGCACAGCAGGAACAAAAATCCTGCCCAGGTGAGGCCTCATCCCACCACCAGGATACATCACCATCCCAGCACTGTCATGGAGGCACTAAGAGCTGGAAACACTGTTAAAAGCACACTCATTGCCTAATCCACTCTATTCTTGCCTATTTATTTCATTTATGTTTTGTTTGGGCAATAAAAAATGTGGAGTATCTTATTCCTATATTTGTTTTGTGACTACTACGTTGTAAACATGGCCAGAATTGAAGATGAAGATGTTTCCTATATTTTCAATATAGTTTTCTTTACTGTGCCTGTATTAAAGATGAGGGGAATATAATTTCAATATTATAAGCACTCAGTAGTGCCTCTGTGTTCATACTGCAGTTACCTGTGAATATTCCAGCAAAAAGAATGAAAGCTATATTTAAAGTTTCATTGAGTTGCTACCATAATTCAGGTGTTTTAAACTTCATAAACTTGACCCCATTTAACTAATATTTTTTTGCTTTGTTTTCTTAAGCCCTTTTAGACAGTGGAGCATAATTTGAACAAATGTGCTGATAATATTTCCACTGCTGGTTGAACTGATAAAAGGAATGATTTCTATTTAATTGCAATAAGAGTTAAATAATATTTTTTTTTTTAAATGAAGCTTTGCTGGGTCTGTGAAATAAAACACTCCACAATTCAGTCTCTACTGTAAAATAATCCTACTCAGTCTTTGGAATGGTTGAACTGTGTAGTGGGTTGACCCTGAGTTGATGGACAGTTTTTTAGACTAATGATGCTTCTCGCAATTTACATATTTAAACCGTGCGGAAAGGCGGGAACTTCTCTTTCGTTCCAGCCCGCCTGCCTGAACGTGGGGGGGTCTCGGAGCCTCCGGGCCGGGCCGGGCCCCTGCCCCCCTCTCCTTTTCCCAACGCCCCGGCACGGACCCCGGGTCGCTGGGAGGGGGAACTATCCCAGAGCTGCAGGCAGCTAAAGCCAGCCATGGACTGCCACACAGCTGAAACCAGCCATGGACTGCCACACAGCTAAACTAAATCGGCGCGGCTTYGTGGGACCGGCGGGTYCCTSYCYTCWSCAYGCRGAGCCGGCGGAGCCTCCTGTCTGCAGCCAGCACACTTCGTGCCGAACTGAAGAAGACACCAGGCAGCCAGCAGCACAAAGCGAGCGAGGCTTTTTCTCGTAAAGCCTGAACAAAAACACTCTACAACGTGGCGGCTTCAGAGTCAGAGAGAAAGAGAAAGTGAAAGTGAGTCATGTGAGACGGAGCTGAAGATGGCGGCGGGAGAGAAGGGGCAGTGCCGCGTTTCTCGCGCGTAGCTTAAAAATACTTTTTGCATGCCGTGGTAAGAAACTGTAATATCACAAACTGTTTGTCTCTTTAATCCATTTGAAGTACATGGGGGGATAGAGAATTCACGTGTGGCCTGTGAAGATTGTAAAGAGTACCTATGCCAGGCTATATAGAAGCAGTGAAAGGCTTTTAGAGACTTGTGATGAAAAAAGCCTTTGTGTTCAGGCCAAAATAACTCATCCTTAAAAGATTGATAACCCCATGTGATGGCCCGTGTTTGGCAGTGYGAAGGAACTGTGAGATTTTTAATGGGAAAGATGTTTCACACCACAGCAGATTGTTTCTTTCCAGGCGAGTCTGCTGTTAGTGGCAGTTTGGGAACCAGGTAAAGCAAAAGAAAACCCTTTTTTCCTTAAGCATAAGAAAGAGACTTTTCAAGAACTGCAATTCTGACTGAAATCCCATGTTCTGTTATCCTTTGTGTGAGTTGAGTAGAAAGAGCAAAGTGCTGGAGGAGGGGGGAGGTTTGCTTTAAATTTCTTGTTGTTTTTGTTTTTTTTTTTCCTTTTAATTCTATTAGTAATAAAACTCTTTGTATTACAGTTGTTTAAAGTTTGTGCCTGCTTTGGTTTTTTTTCTCTGAATTCTAATCTCACAGAAAGAAAATAAGTAAGTAATAGATAGTTCAAATYGAAACCACTACATTAAATTGGTGTTTCTGCCCGGTTTCAAACTAAAACCTACACAACCTGAAAAATTATTTTGGTAGGCAGAAATAACGTAATATTTAAATATTCCTTAGCAAATATTAATTAATCCCACTAACATGCAATCAGTGCCTTGTTTTTTTTCCCTGAAGGGATTACTGAGCAGTGTTTCAGAAACATTTATGGGTTGGCACTGGTCTTAAACTGAATTAGTTACCAAAGCAAACAGCTGACATCTTCAGAAACTTGGGCTGTGGTGCTGATAGTAGGGATAGTAATAATGAAATACTTTTGTTGCTACAGTTTCAAATTGTGATTTTTTGATGTAAAAACTCAATAAAATATGTGACCATCTTACTACTTTAAATGTTTCAACATCTGACTCTTAGACAGTGCTCTGCATATATAGGTATTTGCCTCATAGAGAACATTGTAACACTGGAAGTTCCTCAGTCAATTTCTCAAGGAAATATGTGTGAAGTCAGTGATAGACTAGGAATTATGATTTAATTTAAAGTGAGGAGACTGAAGAAGTCATGTTTATTGGCTCTTCTGGTGAAATTGACTTGGCCTCCTTTCTGGACTTCAGTTGAGATCCAGAATTGAGAGATCAGCAAGGAAAAAGGTCTGGAGCTTCTTAATTACATGGAGAAATGTCACTGATGTGAGAAATAAGGAGAGGAAGGATCATGAGTAAAAAGCAGTGGAGGAGTCAAATGCTATGAAGTTTGCACAAATAAATCACTTCTTATTATGAGAAACTATTCAATTTGTAAAAGAAGGTGATTTCTCACATATTCCTTTCATTTTAGGAAGGTCTCAAATGTACTTGTATAGATACACTTTTTGTTGTACAAATTATAAGAGGTATTTGGTTTTCTTTTTTTTTTTTTTTTTTTTATAGCAGGTATTTGTTTTTCCAAGGCAGAGCTAGACTTCTTGGGCTGTTACTGTATCCTCCTCTGAGGCAGACTGACAATGAATATGACTGATCTAAAGTAGCAAAATCATTAAAATCATGGATATTTTGGCTGTTTCCTCTGGAAATCATCCACGTTTTTGTGTGTGTATCTATGTAAGTGTGTATATAAAATTCATGTATATAATTTCCAATATACAAATCTCTATCCTGATAGTTTAAGGTAGATGATGAACTAGATAATGTTACTGGGAAAACTCAGTGTTTAAAACAGATTGAGGTGTTTCCCAGATGCCTTCCCCCTTGGCCCAGTTTGTATCTACCTCTCCACAGATTACAAATGAAAAATTCTGAGGACAATTTAACACAAAATTCTCTTGATATATCACAATTATCGAAATATCTGTGTTAAATAACACAACGGAAATGCATTGRGAATAATCATAGTATTAATTAGATTTACAGTTTCCCATTTCTCTCTTGATCAGTTTAAAACACATGAAAAGTGACACATAAGAAATAAAAAAAAMCCCCTTAAGCTCATAAAAATTTACATCTGTAACCAGGAAGTTCAAGATAATTTTCTGACTAAATACTATATGTTGACTAAAACAAATGTTCTTACCTTGGGTTTTTAAGGAACATATTAAGACAGCTGTTTTACAGAAGTTTGTTTAATATGTTGTCTTTCTACAGTTGTGTCTGTTTCAATGGCACGTTTCAAGCAATGAGAAGATAATGATCATATGTGAAAATATAAGAAATTTAACACTATCACTCACTGAAAAGGTATGCACTCAAAAAAAAATTTGATTTTCTGAACATTTTGTTTCAGAACTGAGCGTTCTTTCAGTGTGGCTTATGAAAAAATAATTTTATTAACCTCACCAGTTATGTAATTTCTCACTGGAATGGCTTTCTAGAGAACCCTTCCAAGACCTGCTAAGCTGCCTTTGAGATCTCTTGAAAGGAAGTGATACAGGTAACTTTGGTCTCAAACTCTGCCTCCAGGACACCCCTGAATTACACAGTAGATGTAGACAATGTGAACAAGTGTCTTCAGGAAGGAAGAAGAAAGGAATTAACAGATCTCTGGGCTGTGAAGTGGAACAGATTCCTATTCCAGCAATTTATTTAATATCTATTGTTTTTGGGAAGGTCATATAAGAGGGAAACTTAACAATAACATCACTGAGAGTTCTGTCTGGAAATGCAATGGCAAGATGGCCAGCATCATCTAGAAGTGAGGAATATTCAATTTGTTGTCTTCTCTGTGTCAATGTGGAATCTTATTTTATGAGTAAAACAAGACTGTCCATTTTTGAAGCAGCTGAAGATTAAACTTGACCTGTGCTTTCAAAGTTAATGCCTATAAATCCATATCCATGAAGATTTTTTCAAAGCTAAAAATGCACCTGCACCAGCTCCCCTCCACACATGGCTTGGCTCTTTGTGGCAACTAAATGCTCCCTGTTTGCAGCTGTCACTGGAGGATGGCCCCAGGGCAGACCCCAGCCGGGCTCCCACTGCATCCCCTGAAGCTTGGAGCAGACAGTGGTCCCAGAGCTGAGGTTAATGGTGGGCACCCGGCACTGTGGCCCGCAGTCAGTGTTTGCAAGCGTTGTGTTCTCACCTCCTGCAACTCGTGGGGAAAAAGAGCTGTGTGGCCGGGCCAGCACTGCCCCTCTGTGCAGTGACAAGGCTGAAGGTCTTTGCTGTTGCAGAGGAGCCGGCATTAAGCCTTAGCAGGGCCTGGCAGGTGTGGAGGCAGATCTCGCCTGCTGTCTGGGACTCGCTGCCCACCAACGGCCCCCACCCGCCACGCTCCGTTCTACATGGATAGAAGGCTCTGTCTGCACAAGGGTTCCCATAATGTCTTTGTACCCGTGGCTACGGAACAAACACGGAGAGTGAAAGTGTCAGTCACGTTGCCTGCACACTCCTTCCTTTAGATACAGGACACATCTACGCGCACGCCCGTTTTCAGATACATTAAAAGGATAGGCACGGATAGAGATTTCCCACATAGCTCTTACTTTGGCATAACTCACCTTGTAAGCCGGCAGCCAGGGGATTTTTTTCGCAGCTCTGTGTTAGTAGGTGTCCAAGAGCTGAAGGGAGCAGCATTTAGAAGCAGTTTCAAGATTTCTAGGCAGAAAGTGGAGCTGACAAGCATCCGCGTAACTTGCCATATTCATTGGGAGGGGCTGCTGGTTCTTTAGGAATATGGCACAATGGAGACACGAGACCTGGAAAAATCCCAGCTCTGCGGATTTGTGCAAAAGGGGGAAGCAGCAGAAACACTTTGTGTCTGCTTGTGCGGACACAAGGTCCAAGGAGCTGGGGTGGCAGAGGGTGACCTGGGTTGGTGGCAGGTTAAGTCCTGTTTCATGTCATCATAGAGTGGCACAGGACAAAGTTAAAAGCACCCACAGCCACACTGATGAAGCCTTTCTGATGCTGCACATCCTGTAGGAAAAGCTGCTGTCACACAATCCATTGGTATTTATAACTTTTATTTGCAATACTTTAGGTCCAAGTTTCAAACTGCAATATTTTTACACTCAAGACACAGTCATGCACAATCCATATTTCAATTTCCTATTGCTTCAACCACAATTTAAAATAACTTAATATTGGAAACAAAACCCAAAATCTTTAAAAAAAGGATGCTGAGGTCAGTGAGATGGATCCATGCCATCAGCATATTTACAAAGTAGATAACTTAGTTCTCTTTTTAAAAAGAACAGTTACCTCTTAATCCAAAGTTACTGTAGATTTTTCACTGCACATTTGGTTTTTGTTTTTCTCTTTCATATTTTTTCTTTTTTTTTTTTTTTAACAGATAACACGTCCTAAAAAAGGAATGTACAGCAAAATGAGATACATTTCTGCTAAACAATGAAAATGTAGACTCCTCCTCTGTTTACTTTTGTCTGGATACCCTGAAGAAAAAAATCTAGCAGACACCAGCAGAGGTGTAAACTGGTTGCTTTGGACTAAAGTGGAGTTTAGCACTGGTGACATCCTGACCCAGTCAAGAGTTGCAGAATTCTTCTGCAGATCTCGAACCATGTGTTTGCAGGCACAGCACCTGCAGCGCTGATGCACCAGTGCACGAGAATTAACTCTGTTATTCCCCCACAGAATTTGGGCTCTGCCCAAGAAGGAGGTGCTACGGTCCTTTGCTCCTTGTTCCCATGTGGAGCAGCTCCCTTCCTGCTGGCTGAGCTGCTCAGGCAGAGCTCGGCAGCTCCTCACACTGAAGGGCTGAGGCCTTTCCCCTGCTGCTGTGCTACAGACGGATTTAGCAGCATTGCTTAACGTGGGGATACACAGAGGGACCAAAAGCAGTTGCCTTTGTAGACCTTAAGCTCAAAGGTCAAAAATCTCAAGAGACAATGATAGAAGAGACTCGCAGGCTGCCTGCTTGCTGTGCTGCCCCACTTCTAACCGGCCCAGCTTTGTGTGAGGCAGAGTGAGAACAAGGGGCAGCTCCCTCCCAGCCCCGCAGCCAAGGGACCCCTCTAGCCCTGGGGCTTGGGGCACTGTCAGCACCCGCTGCTCCAGCGACCGCTTCTGCTGGCATTGACAGCAACAATCAAATTCTCACTGACTCCAGAGGGAGCAGCAGCAGTGCTTGAATTGGATCCCAGAGTCTGGGGCAGGGCTGCACAAATGACCCCCACAGCAGCAGCAGCAGCAAATGGACCTGACTTTCAACACAGCCCCTGCCACTCTTCCCTCCCGTTTGCAGTGGTGTCACAACAACCTGAGGCACCTGGGAGCCCTCAGTGCCAGCACGGACTTCAGATGGCAGGCCGTGGGCTCCTGGAGGTTGTGCAAGGAACAGAGGTGGGGACACCCTCTCCATACGGAGCTTCCAGATGGAAAAGGCAGCTCCAAGGACAGAGAAATGAGAGTCTCGACCACTGGATCTCTGCCAGTTCCACAGTCCTGGGCAGCGGCCACCGAGCCCAAGAGGAACAGAGGGCACARCAAGAGGGACAAAACCAGTCAAGTGCAGAGACTGGGAAGAGTGAGACCTGGGAGAAGGAACAGCTGCTTCATTGCTCTCTTGGAGAAAGCTCTCTGCTGTTTCAAAGCACTGAAAGGCATGAAGGACAGAGAGGAGCACACAGTGCTCCTGTTTTCACACCCTCCCCTCTCAGTGTCCCAGAAGAAAYTGGATGAACTGTATTCTTCTCTCCCAATTGTCTTGTTCAGCACGAGTAGCTTAGCACCAGGAGCTAAAGGAGCTGAAGCCTTARGCTGCAAGAGCTGAGCAAGAGGAAACTTCCTGAGCAAAGTAATGCTGCTAACATGGACCTCACTGAATCCAGCAGATGGAATCCTGGAATTACCGAATCCTTTCTGTTGGAAAAGACCTCTGAGCACACCAAGTCAAGCTGTTCCCCCAGCACTGTCAAGCCCAGCACTAAACAATGTCCCCGAAGTACCAAGGTCTGGAGAACAGGCCCTGACTGAGGCCTGAACAACAGGCCCTGAGCCAAAGGTGACCTCTGGATGAACCTTCCAACCAAAGGTTATCTTTGTACCTGCTCGTTAACGAAATATGCATGATCATTAGCGCTCCGATAGATGTATCCACACAGTAGTGAAACATGGATTGACCTTTTTGTATTTAGAGGCTGGACAAGGCTTTGAAATCTGACATCTGGCCTTGTTTGGGGGTGTATGGTGAAAGGCAACTCCCTTGGTTCCTCCTTGAGCCCTGGCCAGGCTTTGGGTGGAACCCGAGAGGAGGATGAAAGCAGATGTTCCCACACTAGAAGTGCTGTCAGTTTGTTAATTCAACTATAAAAGCTGGGCCCTCTCACAGCGAGGCTGGAAGCCTCAGCTGTGGGTGGAGGCACCTGCAGGAATTCCCAGTTGCAGGGAGTGGCTCTCCAGTCCTTGGCTGTGACAGCTTCCCCCAGCTGATGTGTGGATGTGGGTGATGGTAAAGTGTGCGGGTGACTGGTGCTGTCTCTTTCTTAATCACTATAGGCAATCTTTGGTAGTGATGATTGGGTGCATTGCTGAGCTTCTCCTTTTGTGATTCTTTGCTGCTTTGAACTACAGTAAATTACACTGATTCCTTGAGTTGGTGTTTGGTGCTGACCCTGCCCACTGGTAAAAGAAAATTGGTATAGTCTGGCCGGATCACAACAAAATGTTGCTTTTTRAATGTAAGTGTAAGGAATCAGTCCCATCCAAAATTGCCGGATGGGAAGACCTTCCCTAGAGTTTGCTGGCTCTGGAGTGGGCTGAGGTTGAAGCACCGTGCGAGCAATGAGGAAGTCAATTGTAAAAAGCTGAACCACTGGATGTATTAAAATGCATCCAAAAATTGCATATGGAAAAAGGAAAAGAACTTCTGGGTTTGGGAAGATGAGGGTGAATTTTGTTAACAGCATCTTGGAAACAGCACCAACAGAAGGAACGATTGTTGTTGAAACGCTCCCACATAGAGCGACGGAAGAAGTTTTTAATCTTGAGCTTGGATTTGTTTGTGCAAAGGAAATAATAATAATAATAATATAATAAATAATTATCTACATATATATAATATAATAAAAATTGTATGTGTATGTTTGCACATGTATATAATAGCATTGTGAAATAATGCTCCAAATACTAATTTGTTAGCTTTGGCTGCTCAGGGATGTAACACTAAATATCCTACAGAAAATGATTGGCCAGGACCCAAACATCACTGGGAAACTCTGTGAGATTGTATACAACGGATGAAGGAGGAAGGGATGAAATTGGCTGTTTTTATAGGGTTTGCTGACACTAAGACGTGGAATGCTTTGTCTGTTGCTGTGAAAAATAAAGTGAGTAAGACTGCTGGGTTTTTCATATACCAGACTGTCCACAAGCTGCAGAATTGATTGAACAGATGAAGGAGTTGTTAAAAGAGCAGTTGAAAAAAATAGGAGATGGGAACCTGTTGCAATGAAAAACCCATCTCGCAGATGTGCTCCATATCGTTAACAATGGGCCCACTGGGGAAATGGAAACCCCCTAGATGTGCATGGCTGCACCCAATTTGCAAATACAACCACGGACAGTGACACTTTGACTTCCTGGGAAATTATTCCGGGTGTGATGGCCCCTGACAGGGCCACCCCAGAGGCTGCAGGGCTGGACCTTTACGCATTAGAATTAATTAGGATAAATCAGAAGCAAATGAGACTTATCAATACCGGAATAGGAACTCAGATTCCTCCAGGACACTTTGGTTTGATAACTGCTTGCTCAAGCGTGGCCTTGAGTGTTCATATCGTGGGAGGAGTGATTGGTGCAGATTATCAAGGAGAAAATAAAGTAGTTCTGTTAAACAATGGTGAACAACACTGGATTATTCAACCCTATGGCCGAGTAGCACAATTATTGATATTGCCAGTTTTTCAAACAACCGTGAAAAAAGGACATCCACCTCAAATCACTACTGTTCATGGAGATAAAGGGTTTGGATCCACCAGTCCTAATAATGGAGCCAGAGTGTGGGTCCAGAGGCCAAATGGCCCTCCCAAGCCAGCTGAAGTAACAGCTCTAGGGAAAGACAACACTGTTTGAATCCTGAAACCTGAGTGAGAAAGATGGGAATATGTCCCTGCAGCCAAGTGTTCTATGTGAGAACAAAGAGATGTTATAGGATATTGTTTTGCAGACCCTGCCAGACCAAATCTCCCTGTTTGCCCTAATGGTCCCTTTGGAAAATGCTCTGATCCACGGTGCTTGATGTGAAGACTGATGTGACACAGAGTGACTTCTGCAGACAGAACAGGACAACTTAACAGTGAAACTATTGTTGATATTGTTGATTTAACATTGTCATTGTAATCAGAACACTGGTTGGGAGAATAGATTTATAACAGTAGGAGCAGAGATAGGGAACTCATTTAACCTCAGTAATTGCTGGGTGTGTGGAAGTCCAGAGGATGTGAAGACTGGCCTTGGCTGGCCCAGCTGGCCCAACCCAAATGGTGGCTTAGCAACTTGAGCACAGTTCATGATAAAACGGAGTTCTGGACCAAGGATGGTGATCCCTGGCCACTGCATTTTCATAGAAAAGGCATTTATTGCCTAAATCGGTTAAAGAGGAATATATGTAGGAAAAAGTGTCTGTGAATGGGTGTTGTCTCCTGGAATAGGTAGTATGCACACACACTGTAAACTGTTCAATTGTACCCAGTATAAAGGGAAATGGAATCAAACTCACATACAGCTCTTTAATCATGGCTGGGTTAAACGTTCCTATGAAGATTGTGAAAAGATACCCTTAAAGCACTTCCTGTATGATATTTTGGCTTGTCAACAAAGCAATTCTAATACATAAATCCAAGATTGTAGTCTCAAAAGAATTGTTATGAAGGTTGTAGTTCATCTCTAGGTCAAAGGACCAATTGAAGTACTGAGGCCTGAACAACAGGCCCTGACTGAGGCCTGAACAACAGGCTCTGAGCCAAAGTTGACATCTAGATGAACCTCCCAACCAAATGTTATATTCGTATCTGCTCATTAACAAAGCATTATTAGCAATATGGTCTAGGTATCTCTTCATTGGTGAACCATGGATTTACCTTTCTGTATTTAGAAACTGGACAAGGCCCCATCTGGCCTTGTTTGGGGGTTTAGGATCAAAGTCAACTCCCTCAGTTCCACCTTGAGCCCTGGCCAGGCTTTGGGAGAAACCAAACAGGAGAATGAAAACAGATGTTCCCACACTGGAAATGATGTCAGCTTGTTTGTTCAACACTATAAAAGCTGGGCCCTCTCACAGCGAGGTTGAAGCCTCGTTGCCTGCAAAGGTGGATGCACCTGCAGGAATTCTCAGTGTCCGGGAGTGGCTCTCCAGTCTTTGGCTGTGACAGCTTCCCCCAGCTGATGTGTGGATGTGGATGATGGCAAGGTCTGAGGGTAAGTGGTGCTGTCTCTTTCTTAATTACTGTATGCAATCTTTGGTAGTGATGATTGGGCGCATTGCTGGGCTTCTCCTTTTGTAATTCTTTGCTATTGATTGTGTGCTTTGCTGAGCTTCTCCTTTTGTGATTCTTCGCAGTTTTACATTATAATGAATTACACTATTCCTGAGCTTGGTGTCTGTGTCTTTGATGCTGACCCTCCCCACTGGCAAAACTGACGCTGCGGGCCCCATAGAGCCAAAGATGCCTTGTGACACCATGGGGTCTCATGTAACCAAGGGCACCATAGTGACACCATGGGGCCCAATGGAACCAAGGAGCCAGTGTGACACTGCAAGGCCTCATGGAACCATGGAGATCATTCTGACATTGTGGGGACTCTTATAATCAAGGGTCCATTGTTTTCCTCTCCCTGCCCCTGCCCCAGCCCTGCAGAGAAGCCCAGCCCTGTCTGGCCCTGCAGCAGGAACTGGAGGCACTGGAGGTCCGGGACAGTGACTCTGTGTCTGGAATGCTCAGGAGATCCTCAGCTTGGGCAGCTCCTGCAGCCCCAGGGCCCCGCCGCCCAGCACAGTAGCAAAGAGTTGGCTCCGGGGCTCCTCAGGCAGCTCCTGCTGCCCCAGGGACAGGGCAGCCTCTTGCCAGGGCTCCTCTGCACACACACGGACTCCTGCTCTTCTCCTGGCACATCCCAGCTCCCCACAGAGCCTTTCCCAGGGGAACACGTCTTTGCTGGCCTGAGCAGCCATTGCTGTAGCCTCTGCCCTGCTCCCCTCAGCCCCTGAGCTGGGGGTGCTGCTCTGCAGAGCATGGGGGCTGTGCTGCCCGGGGCATTGGGCTGCCTCTGCTGGGCTATGCTGCTCAAGCTGGGAGTCAGAGGCAGCTGATGGTGCTCCCTGCACTGACCCCCTCCCACACAGGCCCTGCTGTGGCCATGGAGGGTGCTCAGAGGTGCCTGCCTTGTTCCAGGGCTGGCAGATGGGCTGGGGCCGCCCTGGATTGTCCTCTGGAAGTTCCCTGAGGGTCAGATGAGTCACTGCCCAGACTCCTTTCCCTGTACCTGCTGTGTCTCCTGGGGCTGCAGAGCTCTCATGGCTCACAGGAAACATTCAGTCCTTTATCTCTGGGTGACCCCACCCTGGACAGGCCTGTGCCCAGTGAGCTCCACTCACTGCTGATCCCTGGCACACACTGTCCCTGCAGGTCCCCTGTGTTCTCCTGGCAGCTCCCAAGTCC
>RAHM01000765.1:37939-51289 GCA_003713295.1 Parotia lawesii
ACTGTTTTCAAGCCCACGATACTCTTTTCCACATAAAAACTTTAAGACAAGGTGGTCCTTTCTTTCCCGACACTCTGGGCACGGATCTCTGTCTGCCAAATAGGTAGAATTGTAGTATCTCCGACTACCACCAAACTCACACTGTGCTAAAACCCACAGCCGGTGTGGGGCTAAAGTCTCCTTATGCTCACACACAAAACAAAAAATCCCTTCTATCACACATGCAGGTAGGACAAAAGAACAAAAGGAGTCAGGGGCTATGCTTCTATTATATAATTGTTGAGGGATGGAGGGGGGCAATGACCTCCCTCCCCACGTAGCCACTGTTGTTTTTACTTCTTAATAACTTTACACTTTTAAACAACACATGGAGCACATGGCAAATTTTCACCCCTACAATAAAAATAAAGCAACCAACAAACCCCAACACACACTAATAAACCAAAAATAGTCACATTTAGCCACAGCCAAGCACTCATTGTTTATTACTCATGCATTCCATCACTTGCTTCATTTCTCATAGGGCTTAAAACTAATCACACACAAAATTCAGTCATACACAAGCACACACAAAATAGCAGCAACAATAAAATAGCAGCAATAAATGTCGATACCGTTTATACCTCGGGGCCCCACACACCGTCCCCCGGTTTACCCACCCAGGGACACACTGGGGACCGATAATAGGTCCCCTCAAACCGCTGGCTCCCAATCTGGGCTCTACAACAGGGACTGTGCTGCGCACCAGACGTCTCTGGTGACTTATCAGCTGCCCTAGCCTCGCGTACAACTTACAGGCACCACCCAATAGGAAACATAAACATACTGTTTGTCCGCAGTCCCAGCAGGTCATTGTCTGCCCCTGCAGTGAGCGAGCTGAGAAGCGGAGTTCCACCAGGAAAATGTCCCAGGCCACGGCTAGGATGTCCGCCCCCTCAGCCGATCCTGCAGCTGGATAGACAAGCTCCTGGCTGGCTCGCCAAAGTGATACACGGAAAAGACTCCACAACTTGAAAGTTGCAAAGTAGGTATGTTTTAATCAGCTTAGGCTGGTTTTCAGAATCCGAGAGCAGGATCTTTGGTCACGGTTTCTTCCCCTTGTCAATGGTCCTGGATCCTCCCCTTATCCTCCCTTACATCCTTCCCCTTGCCTGGCAAGCGCAATGAGTGTTAAGCAAGCGATATACTTTGTTTAGCAAGCAGCTGCAAAATTTAGCAATACTAGCAGTACCACGGTCAGTAGTTAACTCTTAAATTTCTAAGCCCCCTGTATCAAAAGGACTCTGTGTACATTATTGTCATTTATGTGGCGTTGTGGTTTTACACTGCCCAAATGCCAAGCACCCACGAAAACTGCTCACTCACCCTCCCCTGCTACAGCTGAACAGAGGAGAGGAAAATTTAACAAAGGGTTCATGAGTTAAGGACAGGGAGAAAACACTCGAAGGGCAAAACAGGCTCAACTTAAAGGTACGAAGTGAATTTATTACTAACAGAATCAGAGGAGGATAATGAGAAGTAAAATAAGCCCTTACAAACACCTTTCCTTTCCCCAACCCCTCCCTCCTTCCCACCGACAGTGCAGGGAGACGGTATGGAGATTTGTGGTCAGTTCATCACCGAGATTCTCTTCCGCTGCTCCCAGAGAGGAGTCCTTCCCCTGTGAGACTGTGGGGTCCTTTCCCACGGGACCCTGTTCTCGGTGAACTTGTCCAACGTGGTTCCAATCTCACAAGCAGCAGTTCTCCCAAAACTGCTGCAGCACAAGTCCCTCCCATGGGCAAACAGTCCTCCCAAAACTGCTGCGGCATGGGTCACTTTTCCACGGGGTGCAGTCCTCCAAGGACAAGCTGCTCCAGCTTGGAAGCAGAGGCCCCCCTCTCTCCATCCGGTCTTCCACTGGATCACAGCCTCCTCTAGGCATCCACCTGCTCCAGCATGGGCACCTCCCCCACAGGCTGCAGGTGGATCTCTGCATCCCCCATGGACCTCCATGGGATGCAGGGGGACAGCCTGCTTCACCATGGCCATCACCACAGCCTGCAGAGGAATCTCGGCTTCGGTGCCTGGAGCACCTCCTCCCCCTCCTTCTTCACTGACCTTGGTGTCTCCATGTTGTTTCCCTCACATGTTCCCACCTCCTCCTCTTCTCTAGCTGGAATTAAAACTGCACCACTGCTTTTGTTTTGATTTCTTCTTAAATATGTTATCACAGAGGCATTACCATCATCTCTAATTGGCCCAGCCTTGGCCAGAGGCATGTCCATCTTAAGAGCCATCAGGGATTGGCTCTGCTGGACATGGTGGAAGCTTCTAGCAGCTTCTGACAGAAGCCACCTCCGTAGCTCCCCCTGCTACCAAAAACCAGGTCATGCAAAACCAACACATGTGGCAAGTTACATTTGACTCCAAATCAATGCTATTTCTTTGGATAGTTTTAATATAGGTACCTTGATATTGTGCACTATTTTATTTTGTGCCGTAATCTACTAGTAGTTCTTTTAGTTTTATACTGTGTAGTAAGTAACTCTGATTAAGATCTTTCATCTGTGTACTAGTTTGAAAGCAAATCAGTGAGAGATTCCAATTCAGAACTACAATTTAATAGTAAAATTAAAATAAATGCAATAGTACAGAAACACTGACAGTCAGAATACAACCTGACACCCTGTTAGTCAGGGTGGAGGTAACAGTCCAATTAAATGGTGGCTACAGTCATTGTTGGAGTGATGGATGTGGTGCTGTCAAAGCGGTGATCCTGTAGAAAGATCTGGTCCTTCTCCAGTGGTGGTTGTTGAGCTCTTATCCTCTGGGAATCCAGTGGTAGATGCTCTTCTGCTGTTCCAGGCCTCAGATTATATCCAGATAGGAATGCTTGGCTCCTCCCCCTGGGTGGAGCATCTCACAATGGGATGATGTAATTCTATGAGTCATGCTGGGAGACCTTGATAGCCCATTAGCAGAGATAGCCCCCAGGGGGAGTTATCAGGGGTGAGTCATGGAGAGGATAAAGAACACCGCCCCACCTATTTTAACATCTTACATAGATGGTGATAGAATACATACTTTTTGGTCACATCTTACATTGTAACCGAAGACAATCTGATACTCCTGTCTGTTTAATAAATAATTCATTTTATAAATAGACCTGATCTGCCATCATTAGAACTTGTGGGCCAGAGTGATTTCTTAAATTTAAGCTGTTGCCAAAAATCTGAGACTAAGGCAGGGCTTGTCTGAAGCTCCCACTCATCCTGTGACAGGGAAATAATTTCTCTTTGGGGCCGCAAATTGAGCACCTTCCACAGTCCTCAGCTCTTTTTGAAAAATCAAAGTAAAAAAAAGAAACAGTCATTTGTGCTGTCCAATTCATTGAGCTCTTGGCAAAGCAGATACACAAATGTCAGAGAGTCAAACCTGCCCTTATGCTCAGGTTGTAGATGACAAATCTAGAAAATTGCCTGTGATTTTTTGTATGTAAAATTACAGCAAAAATGATGTTTTGTTAGTACTCTTCCAAACCACTGTGTAATGTAAACATTGCCAACGAGTGCTGGTTCATGAGAATGATAACATAAAAATCAGGAAACCTATTTTCATTGTTCAACTCAACTAACATGCAGGAAAAGCTAGCAAAAGAAGTGGGGATAAATACTAAGTTCTCATTGCAGTAATAGCAAAAATTACTAAAATGTTGTGAGTGTAGACAGACCAACACAAATACATGTTACACGTGTACAAATGTTTCCTCACAAAGGTGGAGAATCTATAGATAGTAGTGCCTTGTCTGTACCACTGTAGAGACATCCATCTTGTACCAAAGACCTACATCAGACATGCTCACGAGTGGCTCGTGTGTCAGTGATCAGTCAAACCCCGTGGCAGCAAGCTGCTCCTACAAACAGGGGAGATCATAACTGAACACAAAATATAACAGAGAGGAGAAAGTTTTTACCATTTCCTTGGGGTTTTATCTAAACAAGGCAGAAGGCAGTTTGTCAACAACAGAAACTTGTGCTATTTGAACCACAGCTATAGCTGGTATATGAAATCAACTGCTACTAAAATTTATATCAAGAATAGCAAGTCTTTCTGGAAACCTAGGGGCAGAAGAGCACATGGCAAGGCTGGGAAGAGGTTTCTCAGAAAAATATCATCAACTCTAATACAAAGCTTTCCATCTCATATTTGTCAAGGTATTGAACAGCATCCAAGTGTTAAATAAAGCATTCACACGTCCTTCATTGTGTAGGAAAGGTAAAGGAGAAGACAGTGCAACTTCTGCTTTCTGTGTTTAACTTATTTCATAAAATGGCTATATTCAGAATTTTGACAGACAATTTACCTCAGTGAATCAGCTGCTCTGGTAGCTGTCTATATACTCTTATATAACAGTATCTCACAATAAGCACAAGGTAATCCATGCTAATACAGTTCCCAGTGAAAAAAGAAAAAGTGTCCTTGCATTTATCATAGGATGTCCTAGGGAGAGACCATGAGCATAGCAGGAACACTCAAAGTGTAGTAACGTCGTCCTGTTAGCCCAAGAGTCCTGGAGTTTAGGAAGCTCCTGGGATGTCTCTGAAACTACAATTTTGGGCCTGACCAACTATGACTGTGCCATCCTGTCACAGCATCTTATTAGAAAATTCCTTCTGCCTACCTCAGCAGCCTTGATTCCACTTTTTAAATCCTCAGATTTATCTTTCAGGACCTTCAGGTTTTGAGATTGGCTGTCAGCTTTGGTCTTTTCTATTTCCAGAAGTTCCCCTGTTTTTTTAAGATTCCTTAAAAAATAATACAAAAACAAACTTTTACATTCAAAGAGATAATAGTATACAAATACTGCTTAATTATATATGCTCTAGCTAGACCCTGTAATACAACCAACACGAGAAGGGATAAATGGAGAAAAACTTACATCTCCCTGTGAGATTTCCCAGTGGAAACATCCAGGGCTGTTATATCTAGAGTCCCAAAGGGCAGAAAAAATAAAGGCTAAGGAGAAAGGCTTCTGCATAAAAGTAAAGAGTAATGTTCTTCTGCATAATTCCCTAATTCAGTTAGAGACCTGTTATGCAAGTTAAACTCCAGATCACAGAGAGGGGCCGTGGCAAACCTGCATAAAGCACACAGGTCCGGTATCTTTGCTATAAGTAGTGCCACAATTACTACTTTAAAAGACAAAAAGAAAATAGAAAATAATTAGACTGGAAGGGAGCTGTGGAGATCATGTGGGCCAATCCCCACCGAGTGCAGGGGTTGATCCTGCTCTACTTGGCAAAGCACTTTGGATTATATCCTCTAGTGAATGGACTTGATACCAATGTTAGTAGTAGTAATAGTAGTAAGTCTCCCACACATTGGTTAAAGGAAATTTTTACCTGGGAATGGTTTTTGTTTTGCCTGGCTCTTTCACTGCGGAGCCTGTGCTAAATGTGTTAAGAAAATCAGGTTTGCCTTCAGCCTCAAGGCAACTGGTGGAAGATGCCAGTACATATGGAGTGAACCTCATGAAGTTCAACAAAGCCAAGCGCAAGGTCCTGCACCTGGATTGGGGCAATTCCAAGCACAAGTACAGGCTGGGTAGAGAATGGATTGAGAGCAGCCCTGGGGAGAAAGACTTGGGGGTGTTCATGGACAAGAAGCTCAACATGACCTGGCAGTGTGCAATCGCAGCCCAGAAAGCCAACTGCATCCTGGGATGTGTCAAAAGTAGCGTGACCAGCAGGTCAAGGGAGGTGATTCTGCCCCTTCTACTCTGCTCTTGTGAGACCCCACCTGGGGTGCTGCATCCAGCTCAGGGGTCCCCAACACAAGAAAGACAACCTGTTGGAATGAATCCAGAGATGGCTACCAAGTAGATCACACAGCTGGAGCACCTCTCCTATGGAGGCAGGCTGAAAGAGTTGGGGTTGTTCCTCCTGGAGAACAGAAGGCTCCAGAGAGACCTTAGAGCACCTTCCAGTACCTAAAGGGGGCTTGCAAGAAGGCTGGGGAGGGACTTTTCACAAGGGCATATAGTGATAGGACAAGGGGGAATGGCCTTAAGCTGAAGGAGGGTAGGTTTAGATTAGATATTAGGAAGAAATTCTTGACTGTGAGGGTGGTGAGGCACTGCCATGTTGCCCAGAGAAGCTGTGGATGCCCCATCCTTGGAGGTGTTCAAGGCCAGGCTGGATGGGGCTCTGAGTAAGGTGGTCTAGTGGAAGGTATCCCTGCCCATGGCAGAGGGGTTGGAACTAGATGGTCTTTAAGGTGTCTTCCAACCCAAACCATTCTATGATATCTGAAAACTACTTGTAGACCATTTTTTGTTTAAAATAATGGGTTTGATGGTACCCCAACTATCTTTTGATTACTGAATGTGTCCATAACACATTTTTTGATAGATACTTCAAAATATTTTGAATTAGCGATGTCAAAACCCTGAAAATTCAGTTATCCCTGTTAGTTATCACAACCAACGTTCCGCATTGCAGAGATCAGCAGTATTGCTTACATCTTTCCCTTTTCTCATCCATTACTCACTCCTCCAACTGCTTTTCCAGCATCAACACCACAGCTAGTTCTTTCCTGATATTGCTAATTTTTGGCTCCATTTCTCTGGTTTTTGACTCTGTTGCACACAGCTCTGAAGTCATATCATCGATGACACAGAAGAAGCTGGGGAAGAGAGATTCCATGGGAATACTCAGGAGTCAGCTCTTCTAAAACTCAGAATTATTATTATTTTCTCCACACTTTACACAAATGACTTGGTTTTTGTTCGGATATTATGATAGGATGAAATTAAAATAAGTCACTAAGGGTATTTGCTTTCCTCGACTAACAAAGATTTCATTTGGAAGGGAAAAGGGTCCAGCAATCTGAGTAGGAGTAAGTGAACAAGACCTGAAATTCTAGTGAATATAACCACTGGGTTTGAAATCATCAGATGCTTCACTCCTGGCTTGTCAAATTGCCTTTGAGAGAAACTGTATTCAGTCCCTGAAAACGCATGTCCCCAAGACATACCCAGCAGTATCTGAGTCTCTTCCTTTTCCCAAATGGTTTAAAGTTGCAAAGGAAATCTTTAAGGAAATTAACTGAGGCCAGATTAGAGAAAGAATGAGGATCTGAGACTGAAAGACCAGTTATAGTTCCCCAGTCCTTGCCTAAGCAGTATGAATGCTGCTCTAGCTTGTGCTCCCTCAAACAGCCTAAGTGGCAGCATCCTGCAGCCACTGACCACAAAAGCATGGTCAAAAAAAGAGTGATTTAACTCTAGCCAAGATGCTTTTCAGGCTTCAGAGACTTCCTTTGCTGAGATAATCTAGAGTTAGAGTTTTGTGCTCAGTTTTTGTATTCTCCAAAGCCGCCCAAGGGGTACAAAATAAGCTGGACAAGTAAGATTCCTCATCTAAACATCAAGTTTGAAACTGATGAATTGGAAAATAGGAGGGAAACAGCACAGACCACCACCCCTGATGCACAGTGTGAAGAATTACCTGGCAAGAGAAGTGTCCTTTGTTTCAAGTGTCATTGCACTGTTTACAAGAACATTGAGGTAACTGGTGCCTTTACTGGACAGACTGGATAGGGAAAGACCCAGGCTTTCTGCAAAAAGGCTCTATAGACAGTTAACTGGAAAACAAATACAACCCAAAATAGCAATTTTTTAACATTACTGTTCTTTTAAGGGATTCTCCAAAGCTAAAACCCAGTCCTACTCCATAAACTTGGCTACCTTTCCATTGTTAGGGAAAGACACATTTTAAAAGAAGGCTTAAACATGCCACATTCCCGCTTGTCAACCAAATTCAGCATGTTGAGGAAGTGAGCACTGCTCCACTCCTTCCCTGACCAGCCTGTCTGAATTCATACAAACCAGAGTTCACCCTTGTGCTATGGCAGTGAACACACACAGGTCTTCCTGCAGAGCTCAGCCTAAGCCTGTTCCTGAGCATATGCATGCTTGTCATGGCAGACCGGGGAAGTCTGAATTTGCAACAGAGCTCACACGCATGCCTATCTGGTAGCACTTATGGTTCTCTGACAGGATAAATCAACCATTCAGTCTCCATCATTATTTATTTGATGGCAAGGCACTAGAAGAGTGAAGGAAAAAAACAAATAGGGTTTTTTACAAAAATGTCTTCATGTGTACAATGCCAGCCTTTTCAGAGAAAAGTAAAATTCTTTCCTGAAAAAAGCCAGTGAAGGGACAATCCTTTAGCACGTGTTAAAAATGTATTATGGTCCCCTGAACCTCGCTCTAGGGAGCTCAAGCATAACTTAATCATATCACTGTTGATTCAGATTTTTTAATTGCTTTCCTTAACAGTGGCTTAGCACCAGCTCAGACTCAAATCACCTGTAGGGTTGCTTCCCTGTTTATCCAGCCAATATTTCAATGATGTGCTATTCAGCCCAGCAGGCTAGGAGGTTTTGTCTTGGGGTGACTTTATGATGTGTATCCCCTGTCGCTGCGCTATGCCCAGAAATTAACTTTGTGCCTTTCTGTGCCTTTAAACTGAGCCCGAGAGGGGGGAGAGAAAAAACCGAGTGAACTTTTCAAAGCAGTTGGTCAAGGACACAGATACACACTCCTCTGTGTGCTTCTACAGGGAGAAGAGCAGAGGAAGCACCCTTCTTGCTTTTCAGCCAGCTTTTGGCTCCTTTTCTCCAGAGGGAGACAGAGAGTTGAACTTTGTTTTCCTGGGACTTCGTTTTTTCCCTTCTTCTCTTCTGGACTGTTTCAACATCAGAAGACACCGGGAGAATTTTCCACCAAGGCCCCAGAGGTGGGCCCACACCGACTCAGCTCCAAGGAGGAGGAGAGAGACCACACCTACAGAAGGACTCTGAAATCTTCCCAGGTTTCTCTCCACAGAGAGAGGTTTTATTATTCAGCATCATTATTCTTTTCCTGTGTGTTTGTTAAATAAATAGTTTTTTTATCTCTTTCACTTTCCTCCGAGGAAAATTTTTTTTCCCCGAACCTGCTGGGGGAGGGGTGGTTGTAACCTGCCTTCTATCAGAGGATATTTTCCTCCAAATTTGTCCAAACCAGCACAAACAATTAATCTGCTTGTCTGTATTTACGGCCTGATCAAGATGGCTTAAAAAATTGCCCTTGACTGACCAACCTTATGTATTTTCCTGAAAGGAAGGCATGGGATGCATTGTAGTAAAAGGTGTAGCAGAACAAAAGTGGAATTCATTCCAATTACATATATTTATTTTTTTATATATTCTCATAAGATTTTAACAAAGTCAATCTTCAGGTTCACTGTTGGGAGGGAAGGGTTAAAAGCAGAAGAATAGTGAGGAGGATGGTAGATTCACTCAAGTGACCTTGCAGCTGAGAATACCAAGGCCTGGAGAACATCAGTGTGTGAGAAAGAAACAAGCCTGACACTGCAGAAAATTCCTGGGAAGCACGGAAGAAAGATTACACACTATCTGAGAACAGGAAAGGCATCCTGTTTATTCGAAGCCTGCAAACCTTGAGGAAATGAACAAACTGTCAGGCCGACGGATTTATTACAGGCCTGCAACCAGGTTGCGTGTGAAGAACTGAACAGAGATTCTCACACTAAGTGTATAAGTACTGTCTTAACTCTGCAATAAACAGATTCATTTTGCTCTCAGCTTATGAGTCTCACATTCATATGCCACATCAGTGTAGGAAACCCCATATATTATGCCTACTATTGTTTATCCCGTCTGTTTGAGAAGTAGAATTTCTGTGTAGATAATGTAGGTGTTTGGAGAGACTTGGAGGCACTCACGGACATGCTTGAGCTCCCTGTTTTGGGAAAGAGAAGATCAAAGCTCAGAGATCATAAAAAGCACAGAGGACATCGCAGCATGGTGCTAAACTATGTGTGCACTGGCCCTTGATAAATTGGTGCAAACAGCAGTCCTGCCACCCACTAGCATGGACTGAGCCTAATGATGCCTGAGTTCTTGCTTGTGTGTCTCCACCCGGATGTTGCTTTAGGATCCTCTGGTTAGCGAGGTCATGAAATAAATTTACTCTTTGCATTTCAGCTGTGGTTTTGTGGTTGTTCCTGCTGCCTGTCTGTGTTGACTCACACATTTTGTATAGTTGGCAGGATCTGGGAACAACCATGCCATGGCTAAGGAAAAAGTCACGGACTGGGGAGGTCGTTAATGATGATTCTTCACATTTTGGGATGGTTCAACACTGAACACTGGACCCTGTGGCCACTTTCCTAGCTACAATGGCCCTGCTGGAAGCATGGCCTGAAATACATGGTGGGGCAGTGGCTGCTCCCCAGATGATTGAGTCAGCTATGCATGAATTACTGTGGAAAGAGGCATGGAAGTCTGCTCACAAGTTAGCGGGGAGATTAGGATGGTTGTTAATTATTGGGACTATAGCCTTAAGGAGCCAAGTGACACAGTCGAAAGAGGAAATTGGTGCTTTAAAGGATGCAAAGGAGTTTGCATGGGAAGCATTTACTGCTCAAAAGGAGCAGTGCTGTGAGCAGCAATACACTATAGAATGGCTGGTGGCACGCATTGCTAACAAACAAAGGCAAAAATATGGGAAAATGTCTCTACTTCCCAAGTTCGTGCTCTTATTAAGAATCCTTCATGGGATCCTGAAGAATGGAATGGAAATATTTGCACAGAATCCTCAGACTCCGAGATTGAGTTTGAGCCAGACTTGGCAGATAAAGAGCTGGTAGAGGCGTGACCCCTCATACAAATGGAGAGGCAGCAGGATCTGATGGATGGAGGGGTACAGGTCACATGGACCTATATCCCAAAACAGTTATGGGAATTTTTAGAGACCTATCGGCAGAAGAGCATGGAGAGCATACTGGCATGGATTTTATGAGCTTGGGATGGTGGTGCTGCCTCTATTTGCTTATTAGTGGGTGAAAAGGATCTATTAACTCCTATAGCCACTGATAATAAAATCCAACAGGAGTAGGCTCAGCTATGGAATATCAGGGGTCCTGATGGGATATTGTTGCACCTATGCTGTATCACTGGTGTGTGCAGCAGCTTTAATGGCACACACAGATACTGATGAGTTAGTGTCATCCCTCAGGAACTGGTGCATAATGGAAGAAGGCATTTGTTTACTGTGGCAGATGGGGACTGCTCATGCCTTAACCACAGGATCTAATCCTGACAAAGCAGTAGTAATTGAAAAGTAACAAAATGCGGTTTCTGAAAGGGGCACCTGATGAATTGACACCCCTGATTATATCAACAGTCATTAATGTTACTGGTAACATAAGTGCTTTAACAAATGTCTTGAGGGATATTGGAGCGATGGCCTCAGAGCCAGCTGTGTGAGCAGTGAGAGAAAATAAGCCAGCAAAGCCAAAGAGAGTCACCTCATGGGTGACAAGAAAACAAATGTGGAACAATCTTGTGCAAGCCCGTGTTCCACAGTCAGAAGTAGATGGAATTACAACATCAAGTTAGTGCCTACAAAAAAAACCAATCTGCTCTCCACCCCCCGCTGCCTCAAAGCACCGCAACTCCTGGCAAATGCCGAAATAGTGGGAGCAGTGGGTTGCCCCAAATTGCCCCAATTAAAGAATATATCTTGGGCACTGATGTGCTGGCAGGGTGAACAGTTGAAACACTATGGTCACTTTGGGTTTGGGACTCCACAAGCAGGATTTGCCATTCAATCTATGACTGTTTTGCATGGGTTCCCAATGTGGGATCCTGCTGCGCTGCCAGCGCCTGCCGAGGTGGTAAATGTAGAGCAGTATCACACTCCAGGGGGTGAAGAGGAAATTACTCAAACAACTCAGGCACTCCAACCAGTGGGAATCACTCCATGCACCATGACTGCTTTTAATGACCCTATTTGACCTGTTTGAAAATTGGATGGCACTTGAAGAGTGACTGTTGATTACAGAGAATTGAATAAAGTCACCCTCCCACTTGCAGTTACAGTACCAGACATGGTTACTCTCATGGGAAAAATCAGCAAAAATTTACAACCTCGTAAGGTGGTAATGGATCTTGCTAAGGCTTTGTCTTTACCTGGCAACAAAAGCTGTATATCTTTCAGGTATTGCCTCAGGGATGTAACCACAGTCCCTCTGTTTGCCACCAAATGGTGGCAGCTGATGTAGCCCTGTGGTCAGGTGCTATCACTGTTCACCATTATATTAGTGATCTATTGATTATGGTGGAGTCAAGACAAGAAATTGAGGCAGCTGTTGAATCGCTGAAAGCCCACTTACAGGACTGCAGCTGGGCAATTAATCCAAAGAAAATAAGGGGCCCTAGTACTACTGTGCATTTTTTGGGGATAGTTTGGCATGGGCAGCTTAGAGAAATACTGATATTACAGACTCTGTGGAATCAGGCATAGCTAACAGTCGCAGAAATTTTTCCAACAGATGACCCAGGGTGGGACCCAAATGTGCCAGCAGAAATGCAAAGATTAAAACGGTACCAAGATCTCATAGTATATGGGTTAAAGCATGGTGTCCCTAAAGCTCTTAACTGGGCAAAGCTTTACGAAGTGAAGCAAGATCCTAATGAATGTACTACTGATTTTTTGAATAGGTTAAGAGAAGCTGCTACCAAATACACAAACATAAATCCGGATACAACTGAAGGGGAAAAGCATCTAGTTTATTTGTTTATAGGTCAGGCTACAAATGATATAAGAAGAAAGTTGCAAAAGTTTGAAGGGGTTCAAGACATAAGTAAATTGTTAGAAGTAGCCTGGAAAGTGTATCGGGACAGAGACTCAAGTGACAAAGGTAAACACTGTCCTAGCAAGAATGGTAGTCAAGAAAAGTCATCTAAGAAAGCTTCTTCCCCTATGGACAAGGATATGTGTGCTTATTGCAAGAAAAAAGGACATTGGAAAGTCGACCATCCGATGTTGAAGAAGAAACCCCCAGTTCCCCAACTCCCATTGGGACAAGACTCATACTCAGAATGATGGGGACCGAAGGCTTCTCCCCCAGCAGAGCCTTCAGTTATAGCCAAGCTGAGGAAAGATGATATTGAATTTCTGGTAGACACCGGAGTGGCGTATTCTGTGTAAAATAGTTTAGAAGGGAAACTGAGTCAAGATACTGTTCATGTCGTTGGGGCAACAGGGGTAACTGAAACACGGCCTATCTTCCAACCTTTAAAATTTAAACTGGGGAAGCACTGGGTAACTCATCAATTCCTTTATATGCCTAACTCCCCTAAACCATTGCTGGGGAGGGATTTGTTGGAGAAATTGGAAGCTGAAATTAAATTTAAAAAAGGGAAGGATGTATGAGTTATAATTCCAGAAACTAAATTTGTCGAAGCTGCAGCACTTTTTATACAGGAGAGATGTGGTAAAATCCCCATTGA